>CM048822.1:27639690-27933000 GCA_026586065.1 Dioscorea zingiberensis | reverse complement strand
ATCTCACATATTTTTGGTCCGTGTGGGACCAAGTTGGGTGAGAAATCATGTGAAATTCGAGTCCAAATCGTGGGCTCAAATTATTGTAGTCAGAGTGCATTTGCTCAGCCTTAAATTATAGTCGGTTCCGTCTAATGAGCAATTCCTTGATTTCTTGCTCATAATTTAAGCCCGATGAATCTTTCTGCTTAACAGACAATTTTGTCTGCTTCCTCCAAGTTGGGCATTCTCAGGTTGACGGGATACCAAACAGTCGTCTCTGAACTCGTCAGCTTTTCTAGCTATTTGGAAGCAAAGTTCAAGAAATTCTGTGGTTCAGATGGTTCGGTCTAATTCCAGACTGAACCGTCAAGTAGTTCAATTCAGCATGTTTCTCCTTGCTTGAAACTGCTTCATATTTAATAAAGGGTTAAAGTCATTTTTGGTCCCTGAAAGTAGGTTTAATGTTCATTTCGATCCTTAATTTGAAAATTTGTTCAATACGATCCCTGTGTATTACGTATTCCCTCACATTTTGTCCCTAATGCTGATGTGGCGCTGACGTGGCATATGAATGAAATACATAATATTTATTTATTTTTTTAATTTTATACGTGATCGTATTTTGATGATGTGTTAGGCCAACTGGACTACTGACATTGCATGCCACGTGGCAAATTTTTAATATTTTAATATTTTAATATTTTTTATTTTTTAATTTGTATTTTTGTTTTGTTTCTCTGTGTAAATAACGTCACAATATATAATGAGAAAAGGTTTTTTCTAAAATTTAAGCTAAGTAAGCTGTAGCGTTAATAGAATTTTTCTATCGCATGGAAGCAAACCAGAAAAATACACAACCATGTGGGCTGCCTCTGCGCAACATCGAAAAATTCTATTAACGCTATAGCTTACTTTGCTTAAATTTTAGAGAAAAAATCTTTTTTCTCATTGTACATTGTAACGTTATTTATAGAAAGAAACAAAGCGAAAAAAAATTAAAATTTGCAAATATAAAAAAATAAAAAATATATAATATAAAAATATAAAATATCAATAACTAATACAATTATAAAAATTAAAAATTTAAAAAATTTAAAGATTGCCACGTGGAATGCCATGTCAGTAGTCCAATTAGCCTACCACGTTACCAAAATACGACCACATGTCAAATTAAAAAAAAATAAATATCTTGTATTTTATTCAGATAGCCGACTGCTAGCCAAATACATTAACGCTTTTGTGACAAAAAACCGCATTTTAAATACATAATACACAGGACCATTTATCGAATCAAATTTTCAAATTATGTATGAAAACGAACATTGGACATGTTTTCCTGGTGGGACCAAAAATGGATTTTAACCCTTTCGTGAATGCCTTTGAAGATCCACCCCCCCGCAAGGTATCCTTGACAAGCAAAATAAACACGAAGTTGGCTGTAATCTTTTCCTCACCCCGGATCCCTGACCCTCGGGCCGTCATCAGACCGGCCGTACCTAAGTGAGACGGGCCCACTCGAAAGTACAAGGCGTCTAAGTAAACATGATAGCAGTGTATAACAAAATAAATTCAAAAAGTTTATTAATCCAATAATACCAAATACAAATTCGTGAGTGCGAATGCGGAAAATAAAGTACAAGGGTCCAAAGTCCCTAACAAATCCAAAGCCCCCTTCATAGGTCTTAAGCCAAGTATCCCTACCTAGAAACAAAAGTCAGCGTGAGGGTCCTCCCGACCTCGTGAAATATCCCACCCCGACTTCCTCGCGACGCCTCCCCGGAAAGCCTCGAATCACTCTAACTTCGTGTCCCGAAATGAGAGAAGTGAAAAGTAATGGTAGCTTCCTCGAAAGCGAAAGCCCAAGCAGTACCCTCGCAAGGAATCTTCCAAACGGTAAGAGGAAACAAGATATCACAATCAATGAATCATCAAGCATGGGGCCGCACCCCCACACAATCAGATCCTAAGAATCCAAATTTACAAATTTCCTCGTGCCCCGGATGAGATTCCAAGAACAACTCAGAGAAAGATTCCCCTGCATAACCAAATTTCGTGGCGTTGTAAACTTTGATGAAAACATGCACCAGATCGGCAAAATGTCACCAACAATGCCTCAGGTCAGAAGTTGTAAATTTAACTCCGTCAGACTCTCAGTAGCGCCACCTCTCCATCGCGTGTCGGTGACACCTGTGGCCAAATGAATCAACCCCACCGACATGTAGTGGAAACAGTTTTAGCCTCAAACTCCACTCGCGAACCGGGCTAAGATCGTAACTCACTTCGACACATACCTCCTACCAAAGACATTCCAAACCATGGTCACGTGGTCAAGTGGTCGGCCTACCTGTAAAGGGTAACTCCAACAAAGCAATCCAAGCAACAAAAAAGGTAGCCCCTAACACTACCACAAACTATAACCGCCACACATACACATAACGAGGAAAGATAACAAACCTAACATGTATGTACAGCATGGATCAAAATGTAAAGGTGCATACTAATCAAGCAACATGCCAACAAATAGCATCAACAAACCAAGAAACCCCAAACAATGGGTAGAAGCAAGGCAAGAGTATCTACCTTTACGCAATCCAACAACCAGATCAGATCCGTCCCTCGACGTAAGCTCCACGCCCTCGCCGATACTTGGTAATCACAAAACTATCCTCAATACACGCATATGTGTTTACGCAGCACTACCTCTATGATGCATATCCAAACTAATGGGCTCGGCCCATTGTCAAACTCAATCATCTCAACCTTTTAATTAACTTGACCACTTCCAACTCGACTAACCATTTTGGGTTCAAAGGGAACCAAGTCACTTAATTAAATAAAATAATTCTCATGTCCACATTCATCCAACCGCCCAAAGGCCCAACTACACAATCCAATAACACATGTTCTACAAACCAAAAGACATCAATATATTCAATCCCACCTCTATAAAACCATACCTTTGATCAACCTTCTAACTAGTCCTCAAAACCAAAAGTCCAAAGCAACTAACAACCATCATCTTTAACACCTTCATCCAACCATCATTCTTGCTAACCAAACAACTAACAACTCCTTACCACTAAAAAGAAAAATCACAATTTCTATACATTTGCGCCATATCCTCCTCAAACCATAAACCCAAACAACAAGGAGATTACCCAACCTTTGCTTTCATGCAAACTTAATAGCCCAAACATAATATTCATATAGACCGAATCATGCAAGCCTTAAAAACACAAAGCACCATCAACACCAAAGAAAGTAGACCATGCCTAGCTTTGAACACAACCCCGAGGAACCTTATAAACCTCAAAACCCAAGCATGAACCCATCTTTGAACCATAATTAAACTCCAAACCTTGTAGAAATGCATTCATACCCAAAGACAAATAGCTTATCCAGACCGGTCTATAACATCAACCTCTCCTCTATTAACTAGAATTACTTCATCATCAATTGCACATTAATGCATACATTTGATCATGAAACTGAACTACCATGCAACTCCTATCACTGCCCTCCCAAGCACACACACACACACATAATTACCTCAACAACAAACTCTACAACATCAACAACAAGTCCTCAACAACTCAATCAAAACCTCAAGAAGAACTTATACAAACAAGGTGACATGTAACACCTACCACCACGCACTGCCCACTAAAATTCAGCACCTATATTCCTCTCCTACTCAACTAGCAATAACAACAACTTCAAAGTCTTCAGAAGGACCTTTAAACAAATATCAATCTTAACCTCTCTCCCTCTCCTGAGATTCAAACCCCAAACCCTCACCAGATTCATCTCCTATAACATCAATATTCATGCTTGCCTTCATTCTTATAGAATTCAGGTATAGGATCCACAGGGACAGAAGAGACTCACCGCGCCCTGTGGTGTCAAGACGTCTCGCCCTGTGTTGCTACGCTCTTCCAAAGAGTTGCACGCTATGAACAAGGTAAGGGCGGCATGAATCAAACTGGCACCACCGTTCCTTTCTCTCTTTCCCTCTCTTGCGAAAATAGTCCGCCACCCCGATAGATCGCTCTTAGGGTTTGGAAGAAGCGCTCGTCTATTTATAGAAGTTTATGGGGAGATTTCGGAGAAGATCCGATAAGGTTTATCCCGTGTTTGAATCCTCAAAAGTTGTTGGCCGGTGTGAGTTAAACGGGAACTGATAAAACTGTAGTGCTTTCTCTCTCTAGATATCTCTATATATGTATATCTTTACCATATAAATGTATATTTAACCATATATAACAAATCACATGCATTCACCCACGTGGATGGATGGGTTCCTTTTACTTGTTTAAATATATATTTTTATTTCTTTATTTATTATTATTATTATTATTATTATTTTCAGCCATGCATGTTATCACGTGGGACTTTAAATTCAAACCATCCTAAATCTAATCTTTTTGATATATATATATATATATATATATATATATATATATAATATCAACTATCATAACAATCTGATTCTTATCTTACTCGTCTATATATATATATATATATATATATACACGCAAAACATCTATATATATATATATATATATTTATGTCCCAAATTGTATCCTTTACTAATTAACCACTCTAATCCCTCTTTTCCTATTAATTCCAAGTTTAAGAAATTTCTTCAATCATTCATGTTTTAAAACGAATATAATATCTTATCCTTACACCCTCTCATATGGATATATATTTTATCTATTAATTCAAACTCAACCAAATCATCTCCTAAATAGATAAATCCAATTTAATTCCGAATTTGGGGAAATATTATTTAATCAAATAATAACTAGGAGATATTTATTCGAACATAAATAAAAATTTCTATTACGGTTCAACTTTGAAGAAAATAACTAAAAGAAATTAACCCCAAAAATCCTTGGATTTTACAAGTTAAGTACCAACGCCACATTTCATCCAAATCACTTGCTAAAATGTATATACAAAAATAATATAGAAATATGGTCAATTAAACACTTATCAAATATCTCCACAATTAAGGTTTGCTTGTCCTCATACAAATGAAAAAGGAAAACAAAGAGATGATTAGTGTTTAAACCTCAGGCCAAGATTTGGCAGCTCTACTCTACTCAAGGTTCACCATTAACATGTGTATTCTTCCATTTCAACTCAAGACTTAGCTTGAACTTGTTACTTTTATCATATAGCTCTAGACAAAGCTTTTTCTACCCACATGTCATGTTCCTAAGTCTTAAAGGGACAAGCATGCCCTCAATGGACTTTAGAGGGTCCTTGGGACTCTATAAAACAAATAAATAATAATACATAATAATAATAAATAATAATATATAGTAAAATTTTCCACATGGCATGCCATGTCAAAGAATCCAGCTTGGCCTACTATGTCATCAAAATAATGCACTCACATATAAAATTAAAAATAAATAAGTACCCTATATTTCATTCATATGCCATGTCAGCGCCACATCAACGTCAGAGACCAAATGTTACGAAATATGTAATACATAGGGATCATATTGAACCACTTTTGAAATTATGGATAGAAATGAACATAAGACCTATTTTTATGGACCAAAAATGGCTTTAACCCTTTATAAAATATGAAGCTATTATCAAGCAAATTCAAGTAGAAACACGCTGAATTGAACTACTGCATAATTCACTGAATCAGACCAACTTTCTCGAATGACGTAATTCCTTGAACTTTGCTTCCAAATCGGTAGAATAATTGACGAGATCAAAGACTGCTTATCCGCATCCTGCACAACCTAAGAGTGTCCAACTTGGAGGAAGTGGATGTAATCGCCTCCTAAGCGCATGCACTCCATCCGGGCTTAAATTTTGGGCAAGACATCGAAGAACTGCAAATTCCACAGAACTGACTAGATCTAGATTAAACCGTCTGCATTGCAACTACAGTAATTTCAACCCGCGATTTGGACTCGAATTTCACATGATTTCTCACCCAACTTGGTCCCACAAAGACCCACAACATGTGAGATAGTTTTCAGAGGTTGGAGACCCTATAAATACCTTATGTTAGGGTTTGGAGAGGATCTCTTGGCCTTTGGCCACCCTTTTGGCCGACTTGGAGATCCTTGGAAGCTAGGGTTTGGAGGAGGCTACCACCATCATCCACCACCATCATCTGCATTGATCGGAGAAGAGAGCTTTCAGCGAGGGCGCCAAGCGCACTCTTCCACCTTTCCGGCAAATGTAGGCTTGGAGAGTGGTGGTATCAACGCCATATCATCATCCGCCTCTAATATTGAAGGGAGTAGCGATTTCTTTATGTCTATTTCTCTTCTTCATCGCTCGTATTGAACTTGTGTTCCTCTTTAATGGGACTGATCTTTAGGTATTCAAGCCATTTGATGAACCCTTGGGTCAGTATGTAAAATTTTGATGTTAAAATGTTAATAGTATTTTTAATTGCTTTTATATTATTTAGATTTATTTCGAAGTTATTCTTCGTGACATTGGTAATCTACGCTAGACAACCTCGATTATCCAATTTAACTTGACCTGGAAGATACAAAAGCCTTCCCGTAAAAGTGCATACCCCAATAGAGAGAATTGTGTATGCCGAGAGATCGGCATTTAGGAGTGTGAATCCCTATTAATTCTTATTCCCACAATTCTTCTAAGTCATAGATTCCCTATAAACATAGTGTAGTTAGCGACTAGGTTAGTAATTCGCCTTTTAGAGTGGGAGGAAAGCAATTTAGGAATCATTGGTCCAATTGATCGCAATTACTTACCCTTAACATTCTTTTGTCTATCCTCAGTATGAGTCTTGAGGGTATCTCATTGTCATGAATCCCTCTCCTATGATTGATTGCCCTTGCAACTTCACCGCGTCATCCGTGTCCATCCTACTCTTAGTTTTAGGGTTTAGATTAGTTCACATCACCACCAATTTTGCCGTACTAGATAATAGGTAATTATTTAGTACTAGTATTTCTCTTTCCCTCGAGGATCGTACATCTAAATTTTAGAGTCCACTATATTACTTGTCCTGAATCTGCACTCTACTTTGAGCACGCAATAGGCAATATCAAATTTTTGGGCACCATTGCTCGGATGGAAGATTACTAGGAATACCTAGAGTCTATTAATTTAGTCATTATCTTTAATTTTAATTTTTATTTGATTTATATAAAAAGAACAAAAAATTCTCGAATTTGTTTGGTTTTTGTTCTCTTTGCAGCGAGGTACCAATTGTAAGGAGCTTACACCATGAACCCCTCAAGATCATCTTTAGAAGTTAATGTCCAAGCTCTTTCGTAAAAGGTTAATGTGCTCATATGCAATCTACCAACCTCAAGAAACCCATGCAACCATGTTAACAATCCACATTGAAGGGGATAACAAAACTATCCAAGCTATCAATATGAATTTCATATTGATAGCTTGGATAGTTTTGTTATCCAAGCTATCAATACGAAATAAGTCCTCAAGAACAAAGGAACAATTTTCCTCCCAAATTTTCAGCACCAACCATCACAAAATAGGAGACCAACTACAAAGGTAGATTTGGCAAGCTATATGTAGATGTTGCTCCATACAGAGGCATCGAAAAATTTGAATTGGCAAGAGGTCTTTGACAACTTTTTGAAGAAACAATCTCCAAGGCCCATCGATGTGCATACTTGTCAACCCAACTCCCAATGCTAGTAAAGAAGAATTTCAAATCATAACCGGCCCCTATAGGTATAGACACAAAATGAGTAATGAGGACTAAAGTTTTAAAAGATGAACTAGAATTGACACAAAGTTTGGAGAGGCTTAAGGAGTATTCAAACTTCTGCTATTACAAGAAGGAATCTCCTCATTCATGGAGGATGTGGCACAATTTTCATCAGCAATCAGAAATAGAATTTGAAGCCATTAGTGTCAAGACTTACAAACATGCAAAGCCTCTCTTCACAAGTCGGAGAACAAGATGGGAGAAATTCACATGTGAATTCTCAAAGTGAGCAATTCCCATGTAGAAATAATATTAAAGGAGAAGAGAGCAAAGAAGAAGAGGTGGAAGACCTGTATTGGTATAGAAAAATCAAGAGGTCGCAACAAAAAGTCAATATACTTGAAGAAATCCTTTGCCTCAGAGCTGACCACCAACACACAAAGCACAGAGGGGATAAGATTGAGAAACAGTAGACACGGAGAGAATGATTCAACCATCAAAGGATTTGCCCAAGCTAAGATTGATTAATTCCTTTCCCAATTTATTCCCATGGAGGCCTAAGGGTAACTGTACTGAAACCTCCATCACAACAGCAGCTCGACAAATACGTACTTCATTTTCTGGAAGTAGTTAGGCTAGGTTTAGCAAGGAAGAATACACCCTTTTTAAGCCTCCATAAGGTAAGATCAGGTACGACAAGCTAGTGACGTTAAACAAGCTTTCTTGGGATACAAACCAAAGGTTTGAAAATTTTATTTCATTTCAAAGATCGCTAGAGTAGACTAGGATTCAATAAATTGTTGATATGTTGATCTCAAATTCTATGTTATTGATAAGTGTTCAAATGAGCATCATTTGTATATATAAGATTTATGCATATTACTATAAATTTCGGAGGGATATTGGCCCGCTTGTACTCAAAATGGCTTTGTTTCGTCAGAATAGGGCAGTAAAATAGAGGTTCCAAGAGAAGCTGGGAAGGCTTTCAAAAAGAATAACGCCGTAAAACAGGGAAACAGAGCAAGAGAACAAGGTCATAAAGAGTCTCATACTGACCAGATTGACCTCGAGAATGCAGATCCAACCTCCCCACCAGACGGACTCATAAAATGTACCGGGACAAAGACTCGTGATACCTAATCCCCTTTAGAAACATAATGACCCCTCAGATGGGAGTCCTGATACGGGGTCATATGTCAGTAAATCACACTGCTAAGCTTCAAATGCGAACCAAGGGTAAAATCAGAAAATACACTTAAAACCCTAGTGTGGGGTATAAATACAAAGCTTAATTAGGGTTTTGGGTCATCTTGGAGCAAGGAATCAAGGCTTGGAGGCGTTTTCACCATCTTCTCCACCACCAAGGAGGAGAGGATTGGAGGAGCCCTTCCCTTTCAAAAGCTCAAGGAGGAGAAGAAGGGGTAATAGGAGCAGGTAGGAATCCACCAATGGAGCACGATTAGAGTTTTTCCTCATGAACTTTGTGATTTCTTTCCCTATTAGCATGGATTGTTGCTCTCCATTGATGGAGAGCTAATTTCTTGATACTTGGGTGTTGATGAACCCTTGGAATATGTTTAATTGATATTGGTTTTTCTATGTTAATTGCTTGGTTGAATTCATTGTGGTCTATTGGATGTTATGTATGGTAGTATTAACCTCTCTATGTTGCGAGAGCCCGGAGAGGTTTCTATAGTCCACATGGGGGAAGATGCAAGCGCCTCCCTATGTGTAGACAATTTCCGATAGAAAGGGCTATGAGTACACGGGGAGCCCGGGTGCTAAGGAGAGCAAATCCTTTAGACGTCTTATCCCCATAGCTATTCCAAGAGATAGGTTCCCTAAAACTTAATCAGTAAGGGCACTAGGTTTTGTAATCACCCTTGAGCGAGGGGATGAAAGCACTTTAGGAACCTTTGGCCAATGATTCACCAAGAATTAGCACAGAAAGCATTATCCATCTCTAAGAAAATCCAAGGGGATTCAATAACCCAAGTATCCCTTCACCAATTGATTGTCTCCCAAGGTCAATTTGCTTGTTAATTTGTGTTGTTAATTTTAGAATATAGGTTTAGTCACCACCAACCAATCTTGGATCGACTAGATAATAGATTTAATAACCACTACTAGTACTTCCTTTCTCCCCTCGAGCACTCCACAACCCGGCATTAGTCCACTTTTATTACTTGATTCGACCCATATACTCTTCAATGATTCAGCGCGACGCTTATACTCCTCAATCTAAAACTCATTGGGGTAGATTATAGAGCCCAATTCATGAGTTTGATAGATGGACTTGTATAGAAACAACCGTAGACATCCTATAAATATGTTGTTCAGCTGGATGCCATGCTCTCTTGATGGATTCACCCTAATCCTGCCAATTGTCACATTCTGCTAGTTTTAGTTCTCTTTAGAACCATTAGTTAGAATTAGACTATCCTACAGCTTTTATGCTAGATAATAGAAGTCAAATTAG
Organism: Dioscorea zingiberensis; assembly: GCA_026586065.1. Lineage (NCBI taxonomy): Eukaryota > Viridiplantae > Streptophyta > Magnoliopsida > Dioscoreales > Dioscoreaceae > Dioscorea > Dioscorea zingiberensis. The sequence continues at coordinate 27,922,849 of CM048822.1, read as the reverse complement.
TACTAGCTCACAGGTCCCTCGTGGGCTTCACTCATTCTACTCATAGGTAATTTACTACTTGATGCACCCCCTGCACTTACTTCTGCAAGCACACATCAGACCCTTCTTCAGAGAGAAAAGGAATCGAAACTAGTAGAGAGAAGAAGCAATTTTGAAACAATGGAAGACAATTATAAAGTCACAAAGAAGCCTCCAACCATTCAGATGGAGCTAAGAAGGGCACACCCCGTAAAACTTCGAGACGACTTGGAAGAAAGTGGATAGGAAGACATTAAACCGCCCAAATGACTCTATGTACATAGCAAATGGCCCCCAACAATAGGGCTATACAAGGCTCTGAAAGGAGAAGACCCCTAGACCAAATAAAAAGGGATGCTATAGAGTTCCCCCGATCCCTGAACCACACCATGTAGGAGGCTACTTAAAATAGGACCTTACACTACCACTCTCTCTCTCGTGAGGATGAGGGTGGAGTCTCCATTACCCAGCAACAAAGCCGGGCAAGTAGAAGGATGTGGTTAGAAAGAAGTCGGAAAACCTTGTGGCCTCTCTCAAAGGATGTAGGAAAATAAACACAAATATAAGTGTACCTAAAAAGCTTTATAAAAAAGAGATAATTTAGCACGCCTTTCCACCAAATTGCACTAGTTCCGATTTGATAACTCGTGGAAATTCAAGGTGCAATTGATCCTCCAAGATGACGCTGGGCCAAGCTTATTCCTCTCCTTCAAAGAGAAAGCGCACAAAACACAAAGCTCATCATGGGAACCCATTTAATTAAGACACCTTGAGAACGAGGTAGCCCCACAAAGTCATGGGCACAAACAATGAAGATGACATGAAGAAAGCATGTCGCCGCAAGATCGATCACCCTGTGAATAGGTTGAAGTAGCAAGGTCACCCGAGTCCGGGCCTCACAATCAAGCCGCACCCTCTGACCCAAAGAGTTCAACCAAACGTAAGAGGGAAGACTTCGACCTATACCTGGTGAATCAACCTTACACACGCGACGATAGCTCTTCCAAACATACACGAATCTCAGAAAGGAGAAGAAAAGACGGCCTACGTCTGGATCGTGCCAGAGCCTCGGCTTACTAAGTCGACATAAGATAAATCAAGTCGACCAAACAAGCCAAGGGAGGCAAGTGTTATGGAGGAAAATCAAGCCGTACACTTGGCACAATTCTGGAGCTCCAAAGTAATGGACTGCTCCCAACAAACCGATTATCATTCGCATGTACGGGAGGAGATTTCATCATGTAGGGGTGCGAGGGGGAACGAAAGCGGCCACCCGCAAGAATGGTGATTCTCCACTACCCCCCTGCAAAGGAGCGTGTACCTACACTAGTGTCAGAAGTAGCAACCCATGACTAACCACCTAATGGCGACTCGCAAGGTATGAAGGGAGAAAAAAAAATGAGGAGTCTTTTTCGGGGGGAAAGGGACCCATCTTTAAACTCTATCTCTCTCTCCTCCCCTAAAAAAAAACTCATCTATTTGTTTTATTCATGGTGACACCTTGAAACTCTCTTCCTTTTCCTTCTTCTACTCTTACTGACTCGATCGTCGAAGAGTTAGGGGATTAGCCACCGGACTTCCCTTGAATCGACCGAATGCCCACCGATTGGGTATCTACTGCCATTCATGACGGTGATATCCAAAAGTCCAAGCCCAGCTCAACTTGTAATCCCCATTTTTCATCAACAATTGTTTTGGTCAGGTATCCCTTCCTCGGCCTCACTCCTCTCGATTTTGATCAAACTGGAACACGAATCTTGAGGACCATCCGATTTCTAGTATCATATATATATATATATATATATATATATATATATATATATATATATATATATATATATATATATATATATATATACGTGCATGATTTAGTATGGTTAATCAGAATGCAAATGGCCCGATAGTGTACTCACATAGCGGGTCAATTGCACTATATATGCTCATATATATATATATATATATATATATATATATATATATATATATATAAATGTTGCAATCAGGCTGGCTGGATGTCTGGTCGACTGATTGTAACATTTTTAATATATATATATATATATGTTATATTTTTTTATATTGTTTTTAGATATATTTTGATTTATCTATAAATTTTAAACAGATTTTAGATATGTATATATACTTTTTAAATTATCTTATCTTCATAATACATGTATATATGTTCATATAATTTTAAAAAGTATATATACATATCTAAAATATGTTTAAAATTTATAGATAAATTGATGCGCTAAATCCGCAAGTGAACGGGTCGAATCAAGTAATAAAGTGGACTAATGTCAGGTTGTCGATCCTCAGGGAGAAAGGAAGTACTAGTAGTGGCTATTCGTCTATTATCTAGTCGATCAAGATTGGTTGGTGGTGACTAAACCTAATTCTAAAATTAATAATGCAAATTAATAAGTGAAATTGACCTTGAAGACAATCAATCGGTGAAGGGGATACTTGGGTTATTAAATCCCCCTTGGATGTTCTTAGAGATGGATAATGATATCTATGCTAATTCTTTGTGAATCATTGGCCAAAGGTTCCTAATGTGATTTCATCCCCTCACTCGAGAGTGATTACTCAACCTAGTGCCCTTATTAGTTATGCTCTAGGGAACCTATCTCTTGGAAGAGCTAAGGGAATAAGACATCTAAAGGAGTTGCTCGGCTTCTTAGTACCCTCGCCCCCTGCGGTACTCATAGCCCTTTCTATTGAAGTTTGTCTACACATGGGGAGGCGCGCGCTCGCATCTTCCCCCATATGGACTATAGAAACCTCTCCTGGCTCTCGCAACGTTGAGGGGTTAATACCACCATACATAACATTCAATAGTTCACAATGCATTCAACCAAGCAATTAACATAGAAAAACAATATCAATTAAACATCATCCAAGGGTTCATCAACACCCAAGTATCAAGAAATTAGCTCTCCATCAATGGAGAGCAACAATCAATGCTAACAGAGAAGGAAATCATAAAGTTCATTTGAGAAAAACCCCTAATGGCGATTGTTGTTGGATTCCTTGCTTCTCTATTGCCCCTTCTTCTTCTTCTTCTTGAGCCTTTTGATTGGGGGAACTCCTCCAATCTTCTCCTCCTTGGTGGTGGAGAAGATGATGAAAAACCTCCCCCAAACCTTGATTCCTTATCTCCAAGATACTCCAAGATGACCCAAAACCCTCACTAAGCTTTCTATTTATATCCCCCCTAGGGTTTTGGGTTTATTTCCGATTTTACCCTCTGCCTCAACCAAAAAGCAAATGCTAGCTTTTACGTATTATACGACCCAAGATATTTAATATGACCCAAGATAATTTAACCATAATGACTCCAAGATACCTGACTCCCATACCTGGTCGATATTTCTCCGGGGTCCATATAAGTCTTGTCATGTCCGCTCAGTGGGTCCATATAATTTTCTGTGTCCATACAGTCCGTATAGACTCGTGATGGATGGTTCTCTTGCTGCTTCCCTGCTTTGGCCCGCATTCTCTTGAAAATGCTTCCCTTCTCTTTGAATCTCTATTTTCCTCAGCCGCTTACAGAAACAAAGCCATTCTGAGTACAAGCGGGCCAATATTCCTCTAAAACTTATAGTAATATGCATGAATTTCATATATAAATGATGCTCATTTGAACACTTATCATAAATCAAAATATATATAAAAACAATATAAAAAAGATAATATATTTTTATATATATATTTAAGATATTATATGGGTGTTAGGATCAGTACGGATATCCTACGTACCATCCTAACACCTCTAATATATAAAATATTACAATCAGCTCTACCGATGTCCTACTGGCGGGATTGTAATATATATATATATATATATATATATATATATATATATATATATATAACCATGATAAGGTGAGGTCGGCCCGAAACACTGTTCATTTGCGGTCGCCTCCCATTTGGCCACCTGGAGCATGTTTGAAAGATTTCCAACTATATGGATGGAAAGAACATCTAAAAATAATCTCGGATGTCAATTTTCATACAATTTGGGAACTTTTAAGGTCTTCATCTTAACGGGTGAAAATTTATAGAAGTTCCCAAATTGTATCAAAATCATACGCTAAATTTTAATCACCTGCTCAAAATTTCCTCAAAACACTTTGTAAGTGAGCCAAAAAGAGGCGATCAGATTACGCATCTATATCATTTAATTCTATATATATATATATATATATATATATATATATATATATATATATATATATATATAAGGACGGATCGTGCAGTACCTACTTTTACTTTACTGCATCTACGATCGTGGTCCATTTGGCTCCTCGAGTATGCTTTGAAGGATTTCCAAATATATGATGGAAGATCATCGAAAAATAAGTTAGTCTCGCCAATTTTCATATACAATTTGCAGTAACCGCTTGATTCTCCCACTTAACTGCTCTTATTTTATGCGAATCAATCTGGCCCGTAATTTCAACCATAAAGTTTTAGGACCAAACTGCTACCAAATTGTTTGAAAATCGATGACTAAATTTTATTTTTCAATAATCTTCTCATCCATATCGTTAGAAATCCTTCAAACACGCTCGAAAAATCAAATTTATACTGGGGAGTCAAGAATCGTAAAGTGTTAGTAATCGGGCCTGACAATGCTATCAGATCCTCTCTCTCTCTCTCTCTCTCTATATATATATATATATATATATATATATATTATGACTTGGTTTCTTCTGGTAAGGTGTACACATTGAAACAAGCAATTGAAGCAAGGAATGAAGGGAACACCTGTCCTTTTGTTTTGCTTCCCCCACATGCAAGGCGGTCACGAACAGCTAACAGAAAGCTTAACCTTTCACTTTTTGAAACACATGAAAAAAAAAAGAACAATTAATTTTATTTTTTAAAAAAATATCTTCCTTCCAAACAAGATCTTACATGCTCACACCACTAAGAAAGCCATAGCCAAAGTGGAGAATGACCAATTAAAGTTATACTTCATCCATTTCACCACTCCTCTCTTTCTTAATACCGAAGTATTCCATCCCTCGAACACCTTCATAAACCTCTTCCAGGTACACCACCTCTCACCTATCAATTTCTGTTTGTAGAGATAGAACTCGAGGTCTACAGATCGATCGACGAAAGATGTCAACCGATTGGGGGCCAGTGATCGTCTCGACAGTTCTCTTCATCCTTCTTTCACCGGGGCTTTTGTTCCAGCTTCCGGCAAGAACCAGGGTAGTGGCGTTTGGCAACGTGGGCACCAGTGGCATATCCATTCTTGTTCACAGCATTCTCTTTTTTGCTATCCTTACCATTCTTATTATTGCCATTGGTATACATATCCATGCAGCATGAGCTACTACTGTAAATCTCAAACTAGGGTTTACCCTTAAAAAATTTGTTTTCTGGTTCACTTGAACCCATTCTTTCTTTTAAATGTTATGATTTACAGGAAATTTATTGATCTCGGTACATACGTACCCACATGCATGCAGCATGAAGTTGTGCATATCTGAGCTTATATAGGGTATACATATATGATATATCCTCCCTTTATTTTTTGCTTTGATGTTGGATTTCACTCACTCTTTCCTATAGTTTTATGCTTAATTTTATGGTAAAATAAATCCAATTGGTATTGACTCAGGCAGGAAGCATGAAGTTTATTTGTATATATATCTCAATCAAGGGTTGCCATTAAACTTTCCTTAATTTCTTGGTCAAGTTCACTTGCACTGATAGCAGCTTTCTTACAATGTCATGCTCTCTGTCACAAAAATAAAGCTGGCTTAATGGAACTATTGATCATATAATAACACCAAATAATCAAAAGAATCAAACTTTACTAAAAAAAAAGAGGAAAAAAAGTGGATTCCCTGTGGCTGTGAACAAAAGTTGGCCAATATCTTGAGCTTTTTAAGATTCGTTATGATCGACTTATCTTTTGTGAGCTTTTATATATCTTGTCGACTTTGCTTCTTTACCAACTATGAGTTGAAGAAGAGTGGGATTGTGTCTGTTGGTAGCCATGAATGATTGGGCTCCTCCCATTGTGGCTTCTGCGTTGTTTGCATTCTTAAGTCCAGGGTTGATCCTTCAGCTGCCAGGGAAGCAAAGTCCGGTGGGTTTCTTGAACATGAAGACCAGTTGGATCTCCATTTTGGTCCATGCTCTCATCTTTGGATTGCTTCTCATGTTGTTCCTTGTCATTTTGCATGCACATCTCTATATTTAAAAATAGTTCTGTTTTTCTCTTAATTTATTACTTGGATGTCTCTTTTAGTTATTACATCATAAAGATCTGCTGAATATATATATATAAATATATTTTTATTGATACTTATTTGGGGAATAAATACCAAAGATAATGTTTCCTATTAACTTGAAGTGAGTGAGTGAATCAACTATTTCCTCAATATTCTTCCTTTTACATCTATCTGTAAAGAGAAACAACAAGACAATGAATGGATGGATGGATTTCTTCTAATTAATGACCTTGGCTAGCTCTAGCTTTCCCTGATCTCTTTAAATGCTTCTACTACTGATATTTTAGTGATCTATCTTTTAACCTACATTTCTGAAATTTTTGCACACACACTCTTATCTGGTGTATGCGCGCCCAAAATATCACTTATTTTACTCATTTCTGAGATAAATCTCAAAGTTAATTGAAATGAACAATTTCATCCTTTTCTGTCATTTTTATTTTATGAATATATATGTATAATACTTTAATTTGGGTTTGCACTAAAATTAAATGGATTTTCTACTAGGATTTGATGTGTAATTAAAATTGCAAAAACTGATATGATCTTAAGACCTAGGAATAATGGTTTGCAAATTATATATGTGGCCATAGTTTGCCGTTAATTGAGGTAATTACTTATAGGTCCTTTGTACTATGCGGTACTGTTTCACCTTTAACAAAAATCCACCCAAAACCCTATTTACTTTACACCCTTACACATCCCTACCCAATGACTTTTTGACAATTTGGGCACTATTCAAGGGACCAAAAGTTCATTAACTATTAATTTTAATTACCTTTTGAATATGAAAAATTGAAAACCTATTTAAATCAAATTAAATATTATGGGATATTACTAAGAGAGGATATCTATACTTGGAGTAAATTGTTTTAAAATGTTTTTTAATTCAAAAACTATATACACATGTACTCTGTTTAGGATCTAATAATCACTTTCATTAAAAAAAATGATTTTATAAATGTGAAAAAGCCACTAAGAACATGTTAGTTTTCTTTTTTTTAAAAAAAAAAAATTGGGTAAATCACATTCATTAATTTATTAATATAAGAATTGGTACATGGCAGCTATTGTAGCTAGCATGATACATTAGAGGTTACATAGTATATTCTTGTTGACCTTGAGTGGACATCAGCACAAGGGGTAAAAAAATAATATATATATATATATATATATATATATATATATATATATTATTTTTAGTAAAAGTAAAGTAGACTATCTAACTAGAATAACAAATTCTAATGTTCCTAGCGTTGTCAGTCCCTAACAACGGCGCAAAAAACTTGATGAACGCACAGGGTACGCGACAACTACCCACAAGCATATGGGGTCGATAAAGTAATAAGTACCCAAAGGTAGGGTTATCGAATCCACAGGGACTAGAATACTTGTACTAACTATCCTTGCTATATAGTTTAAAACTATGAAAGTAGTTGTGATTGGTTGATTATCCTAAAAGAAACCAACGCGAACAATTCGCAGACTGTGAACAATCAGAGATGAAACGTGGCACCTCGGATCTCAATCCCCCTAGAATTCTTTTATTAACAACTAAATTCTAAGTATTGGCTCTCCATTGATTGATTCTTGGGAGTTCAACAATTGCACCATCTAGATGCCATATCTGATCTCTTGGTATGTAGATCGAACTCGTTACCTATGCCTAGTTGTAACCTAACTAAGAGAGATATGGATCTATTCATAAAAGAGACATGTAAGTCAAAACCCTAAGCATGTATGTGCCTTGCTAAAACACAACGAGGTATATGATCATAGCTCATGCAAAATATAATCACAAAAATCAAGCACGGACCCACAAGAATCATCAATAAAGGAAAACTAATCAATAAAAGAATTCAATTAATAAATCATCATAGGGTTCATGTGTCCGAGGCACTATCGAAGGGGTTTAGACTCTCATGATAATGGAAACACTAACAGAGATACTAGAGAAAGACATAATTGAAAACATGCATGGGGACTCCCTTACTCGATGTCTTCTCCCCCTTCGATCTCCTCTGAAACTCTCACGTTGCTTGTAACACCAGCCGAAGACTACTCTGCCAAAAGTCCATAAAATCTGTGCCTTCGGCGGATTTATATAGAAAGTCATACATGTAACGCATGCCCACGAAGGCTCCCACGTTGCAATCTTTATGCGTTTTGGAATTAGTGAGTTCCAAGGGCATGTGTACGAGCGTGCACAATTCTACTGGGGCCGTGCACACCTATATGAAGAGATCTTTTAGCTTATATTCACTGTTTGTCCTGCTTCCGTTCCTTTCGCTCCGGGTACCTATTTTACATGCTCAATCACAAAACAAACCTAGAGGAGCACAAAAATAAAGGAATTGATGCGAAACAACGGGATAAGTGCATGCAAATATGATAGAAATATATGTGTAATTGTGCACTTATCATCATGAGCAAAAAGCTTTACAAACCGACTGATGGTGAGAGGCAAGAAGAACCAGATAGTGAGTACTATAGAAGGTGACATCGCGGTAGCTGACGTGACTCCGGCAGTCACCACCACCGCTCAAGGAACTCTGGCATCCCAGAGGAAGACCCGAGAGATGCATAGATCTAGCTACTCTAGAAGCAGCTTGAAGTACTTACCAAGGCCTTGTAGGAAAAAGATCAGGTCCTTCCATCTCCTCAGCAACGCAAGGAGTGCATCTCCGAGTCGCTCGGGACCGGAAAGAAGTCCACATCCCAGACTCGAGAACACCGGCCGCGGGATGAAGAGAGCATCGAGACATCTCGTAGCATTAAGTCTCCCTGGACTCAATCTCTTTTAAGAGAATCACCGCAACCTCGTCGCAAGTCGACCTCCCACCTTACAAAGAGAAAACCCAAGTACATACCCCTATTAGGCTCGTCCTTCGTCCCCGAGATCTTGTCTTCATGCCCCGGAGGTTCCACATGCTGCCGATAGACATGTACGATGACTCTACGCACCCGATGGACCACTTAACGATGTTCAAGGCCAAGATGCTGCTACACACAGCCTATGATGAGGTCTGTACCGGGCTTTTCTAGCAACATTATAGGGTATTGCGAAGATTTGGAACTCCTATCTACCGCAAAGGTCTATATCATCGTTCGAGGAGCTTTCTGAGCTATTCCTCAGCCAAATCGCAAATAGCAGGAGAAAAAACTGAAGTGCGGCGACCCTCATACAAGTCAAGTAGCTCAATGGAGAGAGACTCCGGGAATACATCCATAGATTCAATACGGCGACTCTCGGAGTGCCCGCCCTAGAGCCAACGCTCGCCATCGTTGATGTGATTGAAGGGCTGAAGAAGACCACCTTCCACTTTTCTCTAAGGAAAAGGCGCTCGAAAGACCTGGCTGAACTTCTCGCTCGGGCCAAGAAATACATCAATGCTAAAGAAATCGATGCGCCTCTCCTGGAGAATGCCAAAGCAGACAGACCGAGGAAAGAACGCCCCCAGCTCCATGAGTTGTAGGGACCACACAAGCAGAAATAGACATGCATCCAAAGAAGGCTTAGCGGTGGCTAAACCCCCTCTAGTATTGGAACTACACTCCTCTTAATGAGCACAGGGCCAACATTCTGATGATTATCGAAAGCGCAAAGCTCCTAGAAAGGACCACCAAGTTGAAGATCTCGTACAGTCAAAGAGACAACAAGAAGTATTGTCTCAACCACAAAGAGCACAGACATGACACCGAGGAGTGCGTCCTGCTCAAAAACGAGATAGAAAGGCCGATCCGCTGGGGGCACCTCACTCAATACGTGAAGGAAGACAAGCAACGGAAAGGTCCGCGAGCCCCTGAGGACGACCTGACACCTGGAGGGACCATTAACATCATTGTTGGCGGACCAACCAGTGGAGAAGAAAGTAACTCGGCCAGAAAGAGTTACACGCAAGCAGATCTTAGAACCAATTCGTCTAGGAAGAGTGATAAGTGCACAATTATACATATATTTCTATCATATTTACATGCACTTATCCCTTGTTTTAGGATTAATTCCTCTATTTTTGTGCTCCTTTGGGTTTGTTTTGTGATTGAGCAAGTAAAATGGATACCCAGAGCAAAAGGAGTGAGAAATGATACGAACCCCGACGAAACAAGCTGAAAAAGGGCTTTATAGAGATGTGCACGACCTTGGCACATTTATGCATGGGCATGCACTAGCCCATACAATTCTCTGTACTCAAAACACATTAAATACACGTTCCACGGGAGTGCAGATACTCTACATGCCTGTACATCATGAAGCCGAAATATGTGAACAAACTGAAATATTCCATAATTTAATTAAATATATCCAGGACTCCAAATCCATTCTCCACCATTAAGATCGAAGAAGAATTCAAGAACACATGTTAAAATTTCAAGTCAATCCACGGTGAATTGGTTATCCGATCGAGTGCTTGATGAAGACTGCGTAGACTTGGAAAAGCTGCACAGGCGGACACACGACCGTGCATCTCAAAGTTATCCAAAAATGCATTGATTTAATCTCTAATTAATCCGCAAGATTATCCACAAATAAATACGGTCGAACACTATTATTTTGGAGCCTATATAAACCCTATCGGAGGAAGAGATCGATCATCTTTGGGTGGGGGCCCAAGGGAACTTTTGGTAGATCAGTCTTCAGTGAGTATTCCGAGCGACGGCTAGGGTTTTGTAGAAAACTGAAGGTGGAGTAGACATTGAGCAAGGTAGTCCCTATGTTTCCAATTATGTCTTTTTGTGTATCTTTGTTATGGTTTTCATTGGCATAAGAGGTTAAACCCCTTCGTGGTGCCTTGGACACATGAACCCTAGGATTATTTGTTAATTGAATTCTTTTATTTATTGCTTTTCCTTTTATTGATGATTCTTGTGAGTCTTTTCTTGATGTATATGATAATATTTTACATGAGCCATGGTCATATAGCTCATTATATTTTAGCGAGGAACATACATGCTTAGGGTTGTGACTTGTGTGTCTCTTTGTGCATTGATCATATCTCTCTCATTTAGATTATAACTCGGTATAGGCAATGAGTTCGATCTGCATACCGAGAGATCGGATGTGGTATCTAGATTGTCTAATTATCGAACTCCCAAGAATTAATCATTGGATAGCCAATATGTAGAATTCTATTATAAACAAAGAAATCCGAGGAGTATTGTGAATTTGAGGTGCTACGTTTCATCTATGATTGCCCATAACTACCAATTGTTCGAGTTAGTTCATTGTTTAGGACATAACCAGATTTCCAACTATGATCATTACCTTTCGACTAGATAGCAAAGGATAGTTAGTACTAGGATTCCAGTCCCTGTGGGTTCGATAACCCTACCTTTGGGTACTTTACTACTTGATCGATTGCGTACACTTGCGGGATAGTCGTCGCAAACCCTGCGCATGCATCAAAGAGCCTCCGAGCCTCCCATCACCTTCTCTGATGACGACCTAGAGGGAGTCAACTTCCCACATGATGATGCGCTGCTCGTGACAGTCAGGTAATAACTAAATAGGTGTTTCTTGGGAGGCAACCTAAGGTTTTTAGTAAAAACTGCTTAGTTTTGAATCTTAGTTAGTTTTTAGTCGGTTAGCGTGTTTTTAATAAATTGATGATTTCCTTGAGTCCCCAAATTTTAGCTCCTCAATTCATTCTTGTTGGGTATTGTAACACCCTAATCCCAATAGGGACACGTGTCACACCAGCCCGCTCAGGAGGGTGTCCCGAGCCCAAGGCTGTCCAAAACTGAAATCAAAACCTGCGGAATGAACTGGAGATAGTGGTAATAAAACATAAAATAGTCTGGAGCTCATCCAAAAAGGAGAGTCATAACTGATACAACACTCTACGCACTACACGCCTATCTAGTCTCCAAAATAGAATACAACATCTACAGAGTGCACAACATAGAAGCTAATCATGGGACGCTTGAGCCTAAGAGTCCTCCCAACTCACCTGATCTAACATCTACCCTGACTGCACCGCTACCGCACAAGGTGAGTAAGGAAGAGGGACCTGAGCTACAGCTCAGCTGATATGTGACTCTAATTGTCAGGTCAACTAAGACCTGTGCATCAGAGAAATATAATCTTGTATAGGGAAGATAATTTCTACTCATATACATGTAGCAAATACAATAAAGCATGGACGTCTATGCGTTATCTTCCCCATCAGGAAGATCATCTAATGCAATGTCCGAGAAAACTCGAAAAGTCATTAGTCACTATCATGCCTGTCTATGTCTCATGAGATGTCTAGATATGTGAGCGTCTATCGATAAGAATGCACCATTGATGGGATCAACTTTCTAAGATCTCAGATAAATAGCCGCGAGGTATCCCCCGATCTGGGCTGTATGTGAAGCCGCGAGGTTTCCCCCGATCTGGGTCTTCACTCGTGGTACCGAGCACTCCAAAGAGTCGGAAAAGGGTTTTAAGATAAATTCATTTTTAAAACAAGGTTTTGATGCTAGAAATTCATTTTGAAAACAAGAAAACCTTTCCCCTACTCGGTATCACGTTGGTCTTAGCTCAATGGAGCCGTGACCGCATAGCAAGGATCGCCTAACAGAAGCAAAGATCGATGCTCACGCCCCATATCTATCTCATGTTCCATCTCAATGATCTACTAGTCATATGCAGAAAACATCAATCTACAATAGTCAGAATAATCGAAAGCATTCTCAAAACGAGAATAAATCATAGCCGAGGAATATAAACTGAAAACCCGATAAATCTCGATGAAACTCAAGAATATACAGTAGGTCCACTCACCTGTAGTCCTAAGTATTTCAGGTCTGGCTAGAACTTCCTGGAGTCCCCGACTTGTCTTTTCCTTTCCCTAGGAACGCAATCATATCTAAGATAAGTGCTAGTCCACAATACTTCACTTTCTATTTAACAATATCTTCTAATCAATCATGGGCCCTAGTCCATAGAGATTAAGGCCCAACACTCAAGCAAGTCATTACATTACCAAGCATGAATATAGCCAAGCAACCCTAAAATATAATACGATAATCTACAAGCCAAAATAATGTACAATATGCACTGGCTGCCCCAAGTTGGAAAGAATCAGTCATAACTTTTTGAAGCGTAAGTTCAAATTCTCTCATTTAAAGCTCAAGTAGAAAGAAGACCTCAGGATCTTTCCAACGGTGTATACACAACCCAAACGGATCTAGTGAACAGGGAGCAGCAGCCCTCAATTAGACGTAATATTGCAAGACTATCTACAAATCATCAGCCAAATCCTCTCCCACACCTCTCAAGTAAACCTTGTCTCAAACACTTGAAAGCATCAATGGACTTCACATAAAATACTCTTTGAGTTCATGAACTCTGTTCTTTACAAACACAGCTCAGCAATAAATAATAGTACCTTATAAAGATCAAGTACTATAATAGAACTAAAACTAATTCAAACCAAGCTTCTTCTACAAATCCCTTCATGGACCATACACCAATGCCTTATCTCCAATAAAAATACTGATGTAAAACTACAAAGAGGCACCAAATAGGACACTCAACAAAGACCCCAACTCAACTATGGTATTGTAGTTTGCATACTTCATTATATTCATTTATAGCTTCCAACCAATCAAGAGAGATAACAATGTAGACTCCTTTTAGAAAATCGGTCTTAAGGTTAATAATCGGGATTAGACAACTAACAACTAAGCATGCCACTCATCTAATCATCTATGTAACTATACTTTCAACTAAGCAATTCATCAAACACTTGATAGGCATAACTCTATTCAAAAGAACATCTCTTCTCTTTGAGTTATTAATACCATGAGATTACAAAGCAAGCAATCTACACTCTTCTACACAAACTGTGACAAAGAATCACAAATAACAAAGACGCACTCCTTCAAAGACCAACAACAACCATCCAACTTACAAAGACAAGCCATACAAGAACAAAGAAGCACAAAAGTGCGGCACCCAAAGATCGCAACACTCAAGCTCACTTGCGGGGAATAGGTGGCGGCTCAACGGCGCTCAGGCTGGCCTCCCGCTACTCCTGGATAAGCATTCGGTCAGCTTGATCGAAACTGCTTAGTTCTCTAGAGTTGTGTGGTTGAACCTCCACTTCAACTCGTCAGATGAGAGGGAGTGTTGTCGATTACCGGTCTCTGGCCATCATCGGCCGAGCCCATGCCGGAAGGGAAGAGAGAAGCTCTGACGAGGTTGATCGCCCTCACCGCCTCATAAATCGTCAATGGAGGAAGAGAAGGAGGAGAGTAGGTAGGGACGTCCCCCGGCTACTTCCAACTCGAATCCTTGGTGGCCAGATGAGTCGCTACCGCCTCCACCTGCCTCCCCTGGTAACCTCCCCCGTTGGGACAAAGAAGAAATGGAGCTCAGGTTAATCCTAAGCAAGCATGAGGTGCAAGCATGCATGGTTGCCAACACTATACTTCTGACCCTTTTTTTTTTCTTTATATGCACAGGCCGCCAGCTAAGGCTTCAGTTCTCCCCTTTCCTGGGTAGTGGGAACACATAACATACTAGCTTCTAGTTATTTTGCAACTTAGCCCCTTGAGAACCTCATTAGTTCAAATTCACTCAATTACTTATTCAATGGCCCGATCTCATACTTCACTTCATCTTATTTCTCTCTTTTAACACTCATATCATCACCTGTGATGTTTAATTCCATTAAGCAATCTTCTGACTAACCATACCACCCGAGAGTTGGGCTCCAATGAACCAAAGAGACCATGGTTCAATGAATTCTATTAACCCATCCAATACAATAGATTGGAAGTCAACTTCATGAGGTTTCATCAAATGGATGGTGATGTCACCATTCAAACCTTTTGTTTTGTTAAAACAAAGCCCATAAATGATTAGTTGGTCAATAAATAATACTACCAGTGGATACTAAGGTCATCCAAATGATTGACTTTTACTTCTCACTAATTTATTTTCTTCTTTTATTTGTTCTCAATCTACATAACTTAATTATCTACTCTCATCTCCAACTAATTAATCCCTCATTTCACCCTGAATTACAAGTTTACTCTATTTAAATGGGCTTTTTCATATTTTCACAAAAATCTGCCATGTGTATGATTTTATGTCCAAATTAGAGTTTTAGAGTTTGCATATTAGTTATCTTGGGAGTACATACTTGTTCTTTCATAAATAGTTAGCAAATAGGGCATGTGGGCATCCATATGGGGCATATGCACCCGTATGGATGAGATAGAAGGCTATACGGGGAAGCATACGTGCATCATATGCCCTTATGGATTGAGAGTGACTTAAAGTGAAAAAGGGTGCCAGGTCATATGGACCTATGTATGCTTGCCTCTTATGGTCCTCACAAAAGACCATACGAGGGACCCATATGGGTATACCTTTCCGTATGGTCGCCAGCACTCCAAAATCTCCAGGTCATACCAAGCTGAAGACTGGTTGGCCTACAGAGATCAAGGGAGGGGGGACATGTATTACAGGGAAAATAATGGAAAATACATGACATGATTATAAGTGTTGAGATAAGAGCCCAACTATCAAAATAAACCACATGGTTATCCAACGGTGGAAGATGAATTCCAGAAGGCGCTGAAAGCTGACAAATAAGGGTCCCCAAACTTAAAAAGGAGGATGTCTACTCACAAAGAATATACCGTGAACTTGAACTTGGAACCTGACTTGGAGTCAGAACTACGACTCCACTGAGATTGAGTATTAGGCATCTCTCTCTCTCTCTCTCTCTCTCTCTCTCTCTCTCTCTCTCTCTCTCTCTCTCTCTCTATTGTCTAAATCCTCTCTGAGTTCTGTCTCTCTTTCTCTCCTCTCCCTTTCGTTACTTGAGTGTCAAATCCCCCCCCCCCCCCTTTACCCCGAGCATGAGCGCTTGGATCTTTTTCTTCTCTGTAGTTCCATCTCTCTACAAGGTTCGATCCTTGGAGGCTGATCTCGGAAAAAAGCATTGATCCATTGGAGATGAAGGAACAAAGCAGAAGGGTCGTCGATCGCGCCCCAATCTCTCCTTCAAAATCATCTAAAGTACTCCAACCTTCACTGACCACTTTCACCCTTTGATCAAGATTTGCTCTGATCCTCAAGAGGGGTAGGAATTCATAAATGTTAGCATGATGCATGTTATTCCTGAGAGAGGAAAAGTTAAATCTAAAGTTGAAAAGTATTTTTATATAAAAGATAATGGGTAATTTATTTTTCTTATTATATTTTAAAAATGGCTAATTTAAATAAAATTTTGTTACTCATAAAGACAATAACTTTTGTTTAAAAAGCATTTTAAATAAATTCAATTGCATAATATAATATTCAATTATCATAAAATTTACTTTTTATTAGTAATAAAACTAGCAAATGGCCCTCCACATTACTCGGGATTTAAAAAAAATTAAATCATGGGTAATGTGATGGCTTTGGTAGTATATATATATATATATATATATATATATATATATACAACAAGCTACAAGAAGCTTGTTGTAGGTGCGGTTCGAACCATCAACGTCATATTGTGAAAGGGAATGAGTTACCAACTTTCTGTATATATGAAGGTTGCTCTTTGCTAGTATATATTAATTCAATCAATGATGCATTAATTTTAACAAACTTGAAATTAATGCTAGCAGATCAACCTTAAATAAGTTTGAGCAAATCACAAACCATAAATTTCAAAAATAATAGAAAAAAATAAAAAAGATCCTATATTTTTTCACCTTCTTTTGTCGAATCACAAACCTATCAAGCCCCTCGCATATCTTCCTAAGGCACTTAACGTTACCCCTCGACACGTGCTTGATCAATCTATCATTCTCTATCCATTGGTTGAGACCTTTCAATGGCTCCCAAAACGACGCCCCAAACCTTAGCATACACTTAACCCTATTGCATTATCTTGCTCACTTGTGCTCATTGGAATATCTAAGAATTCTTAAAGGGCTGGGAATCGAGTAGTTCATTACATCAAAAACTAAATTATTTTCAGGTAAGAATGTGTTTGAGTGATTGTTTTGGTAGTTTCATTGTCTTTATTATTTTATAATTTAAAATTCTAAAAAAAATTTCAAGATACCAATCTTATTTTGTGGTTTTTTTAGAATTTTTAAAATTTCAAAATATCAACCTACTTTTTTGGTTATTTTTTTAAAAAAAATTAAAATTTGTCACAATAGATGATGTTAACCGAAAAACTAATTGGGCTTGGAGTGACTCCTAGTTCAAGCTAACTGTTGATTTCTCCATCGGTGGAAGACAGTGTCAAAGGTGTCCCCATGGATGGTTCACCTGAAAATTGGACAAGGACAAGTAGCAGTGAATAGGAGGGAGGACCTAGATGCCCAAGCCCGCTCCGACGGTCAAGTTAGCCGAAGGAGGGGGGTTGCCGGAGAAGGAGAAGAGAAAATATTTAGTCTATTGTCCAGAATGAGCTTACCCCTTCTTTCCTTGGCTCCATTTCCTTTTGTTGCCTTTCCAATGTATGGGGATCTAGCCCCCACCACGTCACCTCTACTACCATCCTATCAGTCATGATGAGAGGAGGTGTGTAGGTTAACCTTGTCAGGCGTGACTTTACTTCACTGATGGGTTGTATGACGGCTCCCCTAGTGACCCGTGTCACATTAATGTGGGTTTTGGGGGTACCGACAAATAGATGGCGTAAATTGGGGCGTATCACTACCCCCATCCCCCTCAATTTCATGAGGTCTTTCCATATCCTCGGGCCATGTGAGGCTTAAAGGTCGGGTTCTTGCGAAGTAGACAAACTTCAGATTTTTAGGAGAAGACTCGGGAGCCCCACGCCATGCTCTTGGGAATAAAGCCAGATACCTACGTCAGGATCTTCACAGACGAGGGACGTCTTTGAGACCCGTGGTTTTGGAGGATATAACTGTACCCATGGCTTGTCAAATTGAGCCGAGGTATCGCGCATGAGATGAGGAGTCAAAGGTGACCACCAAAGAGTTGTTGATGACGTAGGGACGGTTCGTATCCACCTTGTTCATCATGCCACATTAATAAGTGGGGCACGCCCTCTTGTTTTTTGTGGCGTTCTAGCCTGAACGGTCACCCGGCGCCCTTGTAGAGGAGATGATGAGCGAATGCACCCTTGTTGAGCCACGTGTCGAACCTCTCCCATGGTGCCACTTTCAAGGAATGAATCTGAGCCGTTGATGTAATACCTTGGAGTCCTTTTTACACAGGGTCGCACTAGGGTTTCTCTCTTATTGCACTACTTCGTCTTCCTCAAGAATTTTCCTTGCGTTCCCTATTTTGGTTGCAATACGTGTCTTCCTCTCTCCATTGAGGTAATGATTCTCTCTTCTCTAGTTTTTAGGATGAAAGGTTCTTCTTCTAGGGCTTCCCCCACCGTGTCGAAGGGGGTAGGTATAGCCTCGGCCAGTAGTTCTATCTCCGCCGGCAAGCTTGATCGGTTAGCTCATAGGTTTCTTATCAACCCCTCCCCCCCTCACTTTTACATGTAGAGCTCCTTAGCCTCATGAGAGAGCAAACAAACCTGCCATGGGTGAGATTGCCATTTACGTAGATGCCCTAGATGCCGGCCTTTGGCTCTCTTTTCCTTCATATTTTGAGAGATTTTTTATTACTACAAGTTGTGTCTGACTTAGTTGGTTCCCAATTCTTGGAGAATCTTGTATGGGTTTGTAATGGTTTTCCAGCACCTCAGATTTACAACTACCCTGCATTGGTTTTGACTTTTGTTTTTCTTGAAAACTATTCCATCTCCCGGGTGGTATTGTTTTTACACTCGGGCTAGGAAATCCTTCTTGGGTCCTGGTTTGTCTTCTATTCATGAGTAGAAAGATAAATTCTATTTTGTCTCCTATACCCGACCCTGGAAAGTCTCAACTAGTTGTGGTCTCCCTAAGACGGATACGCTTGTGAAAACGGGGAGTTAGTTGAGGAAAAGTCCCGATTGGAGGTTCTCCAGACTTTGCCCAAATTCCCCCTTGACAAATTGCTCACCCCGGAGAATCTCCGGGCCCACAGTATTTACCTAGCTCTAGGTAGGGAGCATTTCGTTGTCTCTTCTTATCACGTCCTGACCCCAAATCCTGGGCCTCGGGCACGGGACAAACCGGCCGTACCTAAGTAGAGACAAGCTCCACTCGGGTACAAGGCTTAATTAATCATAAAGCAACATCAAATATAATATAAAAAAAAACTAAAATATTAGAGTTCACATAACGGAAGCAAATAAAAGGGGTCCAATACCGTATAATGTCAAATACATAAAAAGGCCCTATCAGGGTCCTAGCAGTCTCAATCTTACTCCAAATGAAAAAGAGGTTTGCAAACCTCAGCAAATGATCTCCCCAACCTACGTACAGCTCGCGAGTCTGAGTCAACTACTCCTCAAGATCTGAAAAAGAAGACTACAAATAGATGAGCTTTCGAAAGGAAAGCTCAGTAAGTACCCCCACAGGGAGTACATTGAAATCAAGCAATAATAAGCATGATAAACCAAAAAGAGAAAGTCAATAACTCTTATGACTCAATCAATCAAACGGGGACCACACCCCATACCATCCACATCCGGGAGTCTCAAATCTACCCCCAAAGAGTTTATCAATAGTAGAGACTCCCAATCAACAACTACAAACTCAAGCTCGAAGTAAGCAATCCAAGGAAGACTCTCGAAATATCCCTCGATCAGTCATCAACCTGAGCAGAAGTCGGTAGCACCATCTCTCATACCTGTCGACATAATCAGCGAATCAACCTACTGACGGGCTAGACAGCCCAAGTATCCTCCCCCTGGCATGGACTATCAAGACGCCAGGGTGTCCTCGGCCCTAAACGCCCTACCAGAGCCTCATTCCACTGCACCCGGCAGAAAAATCCACAAGAATAGCTAACATATACCTACCCGGCCAGTGCACAAGCTCACGTGTTTCCACGGCCACGTACCGGTCATCGGATAGGTATACTCAGCAAGCACAAACATACATAGATAAATGCCAAACATGCAACAAATCAATGTACATACACAATCATGGAAACAGAAGTCTAATGAATCATAAGAGCAAGTATATACTAGGGTTTGTCATTTTGGATATTAAATTTAAGTTGGGATTTTGCTGCTAGGTTTTTTGAGTTTTTGGTTTTAATTTTTTGGGCAGGTGTTTATTTCAAGATCAATTCTCTCACTGTTGCTGGGAAGAGATTAAAATTGACGAATTGGGATACTGGTAAGGGGAATTAGATTAATATTGTTTGTACCAAATAACTATATTCCAAGAGATCCTAATCTTGTTAATTAGCATGCAGCGTAATGGAGACAAAACTTTAACCTTCTTAGATAGGCTTGTGAGATCCTCAAGATAATACTGTATTTGCCTTTCAATGTTATGGTAAACTCCATTCTAATATTTTCTCAAAGATTTTAAATGGATCACCATCCTTACTAATGAAAGTAAATCATACTTTCTGGGTATTCCTGGGTACTTTATTCCTCATAACTGTTTGTTATTTTGAACAACATAATGGCTTTTTGTTTAATGGAAAGAATGAAGTAGTATTTTAGATCTTTAACCTTTTTAAGAGTTGTGTAGAAATAGAATTAACTTGGAAAGTCAATGATTTTTTTAGAAAATTAAAGCACAAATTGTTGTCTTATTGTTTTCAAGGAAGTTTTTATCAAACCTAATTTTTTTATTTTCGTTTATTATTCCATTTGAATGCTTCTGTTTGATTTTGTTGTTGAATCTATTATTCGTTAAAGCTAATTTTAGTCTGGGAAACTATTAACAGATGTTTACTTCTGTAAATGAAGTTGCAGTTTTGAATCATAGCTAGCTACACTTGGTAGCTATAAGAAGCTTTTAGTATTGCTGATAGTGAAGCATTGAGAAGTTGAGCGTCAATTGCTTCAGGTTTGGTTCCCTCAATTTTTCTATATTCTTTTTTTTATGTATTCATTGTTAGTTTTAGTTGTATTATT
Organism: Dioscorea zingiberensis; assembly: GCA_026586065.1. NCBI lineage: Eukaryota > Viridiplantae > Streptophyta > Magnoliopsida > Dioscoreales > Dioscoreaceae > Dioscorea > Dioscorea zingiberensis. Next base: position 27,901,626 of record CM048822.1, on the reverse strand, counting down.
AATGAGTTTGTTGAACATGTTTCATCTTATTCTCAATGTATTCTTAATTTATTTCTATGAGCGTCTTCCTTTTCTTCTCAATGTTCTGCTCCCATTATTAACCAATAATTTTATTCTCCATTGCTATCTATAAATAGAAACATAAGCTTATTAATTTCAAACATTACTGATAGAAAAATCACATATAAAAGTTTCCTTATATCCTTTTGTTAGAAAACAAGAAATCAAAAACAAAATCTAGAAAACTTAAAAGATCAACTGGACATTAGGTATAATCTCTAAGCATTTGATTTGAATGCCAATCAAAGAGTGAAAGATGGATAAAAAAAATTCCATTTCCTTCTCTAAAACTAAAAACATTAAGTTCAGCCATCTTAATTTTTTCTATCTAGCATATTCTTTCAGTGAATCCTGACAGCAGATATATTGTACTAAAATTAGTTGTTGTAATAATCATACTTGATGCTTGACTGGAATAGCATCCTATGTTAGTTTTAAACAAGCTTTAACCAGAAGATAAAATTTAGTAAAGATTGAACCCTAAAAAGAGGGAGGGCACTCTTTTTTAGCGCCAGAAAAGCAAACTTCTCATCCTGAAAATAAACAAGGGTTCAAATCTCATTCTCCCCATAATATATATATATATATATATATATATATATATATATATATATATATATATATATATACCACAATTCTATAAAAAAAATAGACAAAAAGGAGCTTAGCATCATAAGTGTAAAACCCGAGGATTTTATGGAGTAAATTTTTTCTTGTTTTTGTCACTTAAAAGGAAGGTTCCCAAACACGGATTTGTTTGGATATTTTGAAAAATTAAAGTATATTAATTGCTCTTTAAACAATTAGTTGATTAAGATATGAATTTGGTTTAAAAATTCTTTTTAATTAATTTCTTAATTAAGGAAAATTCCCTAGCCTTCGAAGTGGTTGACTTAGGTAGTTTAAGTTGTTCAATTAAGTGTAAAAAGGGGAATTAAAATGAATAAAACCGTAATTAGGGTTAATTGGGTTGACGAGGGACCTTTTAGTAATTTTTGGAAAGTTAGGGGGCTGAGAGGGAATGTTTTCCTCTCACAGAAATAGACTGAGTTGTAATATGGCCAAGTTTGAGGGCTTCTGTGAAAAAGTACTGAGAAAAATCGTTATTAAAATGGTTAAAGGTGGAGATTAAATAATCTCGGATAAGTGCTGATCTCGGGGCATTATTAAGCCATCCGTGAAGCCATGTGGCGCATTGTGAAAGCATCCATCTCATCTCAGTGCTTGATACGAGACAGAGAGAGGGAGTTGGTTTAATCTGGGCAGCTCATCTAAAGTTTGGTTTAAATTCGGAGCACATGATGTAATCCTGGCCCTTTATCCATTTCAATAGAACGATTTAATCATAACCGTCCATCATTCGGATGAGTTAAAGTTCGAGGCACATGGGTGAGATCTGACTGTTGATCATCCGATAATCTCGAATGCTCATCTAAATTGTGGCTCGATCCGAGACAGATTGTTAAGTCAAGGCCGTTGGATCTAGCCAAGCTATCTTAGCCGCTCGATTGAGGAGAGAACTGATCACGAGGGACCAGCTGCTCACCTGTGAACGCCCCCGGCGCTCCGCCTTCTTCTCTGGCCGTTACGAACGGGGAAGCCGACTGGATTTCGGGCGTTACATCCAGGAAGAGCCGCTCTCTTCGTCTCCCTTCAGCCTATAAAAGGGAGAGGCCCCGCACCCTATGATCCTCACAAACGAGCAGAGGAATTGGAGAGGATTTTTCCCGTGGCCGCCGGAGGGTGCTGCTTGGAGTTCGGACGCCGGAATTCTTCACCGAGGGCGTGGAGAAGCCATCGTGTGATGTGAGTTTTCTTTTACCTCAAAATTTAGTTGTATTCATGCATGAGATGTGTCATTTTGAGCTCGCTGGAGTGGGGGGTTTTGGTCGGGCGATGTGGGGCTCGGGGGAAAGAGAAAGGGGGCCGCTCGTGTGTGCAAAGGCTGGTCCCGATCGCAAGGAAACTCGGCGTAGGTAGCTTTCCGGCAATGGGGGACTCAGGCGAGGGGGAAGAGAATGCCGGCGATGCTCGACTCTGTCTCCAGTGAGGCTCGGGTTTGAGAAGAAAGGCTGAGTTTAATTAATTAATTAGTTAAATTATTAATTAATTAATTTGATAAGAAGTTTAGTTATGGTTAAATGGGGTTGATTATTAACTTGACTAACCAAGCTCGAATTTAAGTTGGGTTGAACCAACTCAGTGGGTTAGTCAGATTGAGTTAATTGGGTCTAACCCAATAGTTAGATTAGTTGATTAAGTTGGAGTTAATCAAATTGGTTTGGGCTTGAGTTTAATTCCAAAAGGGTTGAGTCCAAGTGCTGCCTGATTGGGTTCAATCCAATGTTGTGGTTGAGTTGGACTAGAATGATTGGGTTAATTAAGTGGGATCCAATCAAGTGAGTGGGACAAGTCTAATTGATTTGAATTGGGTTAGGTCAACTAAGTGTAGTTGATTAGTTGGCTAGGTTTGATTTTGTTGGGCTCACTCAACCTATTAAACTTACTCAAGTAGACTAGGCCAACTAACTCGATGTGGTTGGGTTAGCTTGGGTCCATGAGTTGAGTTGGGTTGGGCCAACCAGGTTAGTTATAAAAAATAAGAGAAAAAGGTTGTGGGAGGAGGGATTCAAACTCAACCCCCTCAACCATCATCATAATATTTTAACCAATGGGACATGGCTAGCCACGTAGTAAAGAGTTGGTGCTTTTAGAAGTTAAGGCTAAGCATGTCAAGTCCAATGGGTAGGTGGACCCATTTAAACGGGCCCAATTGGATTGAAGTATTAAACTCAATTAAAATAGTCGTTAAGTTGAGCCAACTCAGGGATCGACATTATTTTAGGTGGATCAAATTGGTCACACCCAAATGATTTATTTTCTATCCATGGTGGTTTTGAGAAGAGTAATGGAATATGAAATAATGCCATGGGGGGTTATAAAGTTGAAAGGTTGGAATCAATTGGATGTTGTCTTGAGGTTTATGAGGGAGGTTTAGAATGGGAAGGGTTGTAGAAGTTACACTTGTAAGGCCTATATAAGGCATGTAATCTTGAAGCTTGGCATAGAACAATAACAGGTTTGAGAAAGTTTATGGGCCATTGGGAAACAAGAAGAGAGGTGAGAGGAAAGAAGAAAAGAGAAAAACTTGAGAGACTAGGAATTTTTTTTGTTCAAAGGTGTGTTGAGCACGCTCTATATTCATTGCCATTCCGACCATATTCACCGTTGGATCGTGCTGATTTTTGGTGAGATTGTTCATGACGCTTATTCTTCATTTTGAACGGTGAAGATTGTTTTTGGTGGTCGGGAGAGTAGGGTTCTGGGGTGTGAAACAGAACCTATTGCTGCTAGTTTCCTGTACCGACCAGTTTCATCATCTGCTTCAATCGGATGATCATTCCTAGTATGATCGAGTTGATTTTTGGTGAGCGCGGTGAAGACTTGTCCTGCTCCAATATGAACGGTGAAGATCTAGTTTGGACGGTCCGTTTGTCTTCAGTGTCTGTTGACATCTATACTCAATGAGTTTCTCTAAATTCCTGCATCTCAGCTGTGTGTGGTGATAAATATGAGGATTCATATATGCATGCATGCATGGGTTATAAGGATAGATGGGGGACTGAATGAGTAAAGAATTGGTCCAAGGGTTGGAGTTTGACCTCCATGGGTGGTTTCATGAATTGAATTTATATACATGATCATGAGAAGTGTAAAACCAATCTATCCCTATCTTTGAAGGTTCATGAAAGCATGGACATGAGTAACTTGAGGTTGCTGGTTTATGGGAATGATTTAAGGATTAGCATAGGTGTTGTTTGATAAGAGGGATAGAGAACTTGGTTACTGTTAAAGGGTTATACATGCAGAGGTCAATAAATGGGTTAAGTTAATTCACTTTAACCCGAATTGGCTTAATAGCCAAGTAGTGAGATTAAAGAAGGTTGGGATATAGTCATGTTAGGTTTGATCAAACCCAATGATTTGGGTCCATTGTGAAATCAAAATGACTTAATCAAGACTAATTATGTTTAATGGACCAAGATCAGTCAAGATGGAAACAAGGAAGGGCCTGCAGTCTGGCTGTCCACTTCGAGGGATAGCTGAGTAGTCTGTGATTCCCCGATAGAGATATATAGTATACGGTTGGAAAGATGAGGAAAAGATCTTTCCAACGAGCTTTGGTTCAACTCAAACGGGTTTCGAGATCAAAAGTTATGAGCAGTTCTTTGGGACTGCGCATTAACTTCAGAAATTTCACATTAATATTAATATCAATAGCCCACTTCGTGTTGGAGATGGTACTGAGTAGTGATTGTCATTACCAGATATTGACATGGATGCGTAGGGAGGTGATTCCGTGGAACACTAGACTTCGTGGTTATAGGTAAGTGACTCTTGCCTAGCTCCTACCCAGAAATGGGTTTCTTTGGCCTTGTTGTTACCTGGTTTGGTATGTTATTTATTGGTTTCGTGCTTATGCACATTGCTATGGTGCTTTGGTTATCTGTTGTTAATTCCCGGTATATATATGTTTTGGTTTGATGCTTTCATACCGATTGGTTGGATGTTGTATGTTGTATGAGTTTGCTTTTGGATGCTCACTAAGCATGCCACCGTGGACCGGGACATTATTGTGAGACTCGTGGTCGGAGTGTTTAGGTTGGGTGGTATGCGTCTGGATGAGTATGCGTACTCATAAAGCATAGTTCCACCTGTGTCTGGCACTTGACCATCGAGGCACGCGGTACTTGTGTTGGTCGGGTTGGTGTGTGTAGGTTGAGTTGTTTCTTCCGCCTGGATCAGTGGAGCATGGAGGCTCCGGTTTGAGAGAGAACGTTCGAGGACGGGACACCCTGACGTTCCGGCATTCCATGACAGAGGGGTGATACTCTGGTTGTCCTGCCTGTCAGCAGGATTGATGCGCTGGCCATGTCGACATGTGAGAGAGGTAGTGCTACCGAGGAGCGACAGGTTAGTCGCTGGCAGCAGATGCTGTGTGTTGCTGACCGGGGGATGTTCGCTGAGTTTCTTTGAGTTCCTTCTTGAGCCCGAGGGCTGCCATGGGACAGGAGTCGTACCGTTGCTGATGGTTGTGGTAGACTCCTAGGGTTTTGATTGTGCGGGGCGTGGCCCCGATTGTTTGGCTTCTACTGATGGATGTTTTTGATATGTCTATTTTGACCATCCATTATTGTCAGCTTTGGCTTCGTTGTGTTCTCTGCAGGGTACTTACTGAGCTTTCCTTTCGAAAGTTCACGCACTTGCTTCCCTTCTTTTTCAGGTTCCGATGAGTAGGTGACTCGGACTAGGGCGCTATGAGAGGGGTTGGGCTGGCTTTGCTGAGGTGCGAGGACCTCAGGTTTTCTTGAGTGAGAGATTGTATATTTGTAGGACCCTTATAGGGCCTTGACCATATGTAGGGCATGTAAACCCTTATTGATTTTATTTTTGTTGTGACTCTGATATTATCCGATTATTAAATTTGAGTTATTTGTTATCTGCTATGATTTCCTTAGGCCTTGTATCCGAGTGAGGTGCGCCTCTACTTGGGTACGGCCGGTCTGTGCGCGTGCCCGAGGTCCCGGGATTCGGGTCGGGGCGTGACAATAAGAAAAGAAAGGGAGCTTGGAGTTTGATTGATGGGTATCACTATTGGCTTGTGATGACTTTACTTGAGATGATTTAAGTAATCTTGAGAGCTAAATAAAGAAACAATCTAGTGAAAGAAAAGAAGAATGGAAGGATGTTGTGCTTACATGACAAAAATCCTTCAACATATAGAACTTCACTGTACTATTTCTCTTCATTAGATTTATAATCGATCTTCCCATTCATCTTATATCATCTATTATTACTACTACTACTACTATTATTTTTTTCAGATTTTCATATAATAATGTTCATGAATATATGTTTTCTTTTTAATCTTATACAATGAAAATATTTCATTTGAGTGTGTATATATATGCTGGACTCCATCAAAAGTTAACCAAGAGAATAAAAATATAATGATGTATAGAAAATAACTAGTCTAATAACTCTTAAGTTTTATTTTGATTTAATGTTCGATTTTGTATAGATGATTCCTTGTTGCTAGTTCTTTGTGGTCCTTTATATATGTTTTGTGAGATTGTAAGAAAGGGGAAAGGGACCTCATTATATTGGTCAAATTATCTAGAATTGGTTTTTTGTTGATGTTTTGTTTTAATTTTCCCTACTGTAATTCTTTTGTTGGTAGTTGGTTTAGCAGCTTTTTGGGTGCTTACAAACATGAATAGTGTATGGCATTTATGCTTCAAATGAGTAGTCAACCCAGGCTTTCTTTTATTATTAGAAGTGAACAAATGATACCCTTGATTTCCTGTAGTTTAGCAAATATGCTTTTATTTCAATATATTGGAGAATCTGGGGTTAATTTGGTTCATGGATTAGCACTAAAGTTAAATAAAGAGGCATACACCTGTACAGTCCTCGCCCTGCTGTCAAATTTATGTATGTTGAAGCATATTTCTTGGAGATCAGTTGTTTTGTTTGAGGCTATGTGATTAGCTAAAATCACCATGCTCTTCGGAAATTTGTTAAGGCATCATTTTGAATTAGTTTGGAAGTCCTTATATATCGAAATTATTGGTAGTATAGCTAAGAAGATTAGACTTTATTTGTGACTCTGTACATGAAGTTTTTCTGGACTAGATTGCACTTAAGAATATTATTTTCAAGCTTGAATACTCCAGAATTTTATACAAACTGGAGGACTTCATTAAATATATATATATATATATACACCAAGTAATCAGTTGGTTGGTTCTGTTCACATTTGGGTTTAGTACTCATCTGCGGATGATTATATTGTGACTAATTTGATTTCTTATGATATATAAAAAAAAATTAAAAAATTAAAAAAAAATAAAAGAAAGAAAGGGATTCAATTGTGTCTCATTTAATTGGGAGATAATTAGAACATGTCCACGTGGTAAGGTGATAGATGTTAGAATGATATTTCAAATATGTTGATTCTTCAATTACTTGGGACTCTTGTATCTGAAAGGACCTATAGATTTTTCTTAGGTCATATGTGGACATCTAACCAGTGTGTAGTAGGAAAATGGGCTTTTAGTCTAGGAGGAGCCAAATTTTGTGACTTGTGGAACTCTAAGTATCCAGGCTGATGATTCTTGCTATTTGACAGCTACCTTGTGAGGGCCAACACAAATAAATAAATTCTGGCAAATGCTTCTACTCAGTATGATGAACTGAGTGATACTTTTGATCCTGTGTGTCATTGATGTGTCTTCGGCTTCAATTGGAACTATATAAACATTATATTTACTGTTGCCATCTCAAAAATCTGATCATTTGTCATTGAGGTTGGATTCAACTCATCGGAAGGCATCTATTTGATATATGACATGCTTCTAATTTTGCGTGTTCCTTTATAGTATTTTTTAGCCAGATCTATTGAACTGTTGGTGAGTAAAACCCCCTTTGTATACAACAGCAAGATATAGCTAATCAAGCCCCATCTAGAAGACCAAGATGAAACATAACAATAGGAATATCTGTTGCCATGATTTGAGGCTTAGTCAATTTGATGATCTAACATTAAAATCTGTCTGTCTTGTTATATTTGAAGGATGCATAGGAGTTGATGTAACAGATTTTCTGATTCTATTGTCAGAATTGAGTTTCATCAGATCTATTACTGAAACTGGTCATGTGGGCATTCCAAACCAAAAAAAGCAATTGAAGGTGTTATGGGAGGAGAAGATTGAGGAAGTTATTGCTTGAAGATCGAGGAATAATCAATTGAATAAAGTATGTGATTATCTCATAATCTTTAATTTTAATAAATCAAAAGTATGAGAAATTTTAAAACATCCATTCTAATTTTTTAGTTTTTTAGATTTAAAAAACAATTATAATTATGTGTAATAGTCAACCTATTTTTTAGTATAATATAGACCGATAAGTGGCAACATTCCCATGTTTCCAGGAAAAGTTGAACTAACTATGATCACAATACAGGTTGCCAGTAGCTGAACTTCATGGACACCCTCAAAAATAGACACGAGCATAGAACGAAAAAAGGATTTTAACATACTATAATAATGGATTGTAGCCATGATAAAACTCTAACCCACTTCTTGTTAACATAGAACAAAAGAAGGAAGTAACCAGTGAACTTTAGTCAACTAATAAAATTTATTTTCTTATCGATACCACATATCATACATAGCATGTGCTTAATTAATTAGTTGTTCTTATCGTGTTTATATTGTCTAATCAATGAAATTTTAATGTTATTAACGACTTGGTGGCTGTTATAATGCTCTATAAAGCAGCTTCTTATATGTTATTTTTTCATTGATTTAGACATTTTAAGCTGATAAAAAATTGAATAAGGAGTTTATCATAGAAATTATAATTATCTTATTTAAGGCAAGAAAGGTGCACTTATTAACTTGTTATTTTATCAACTATAATAATTAGAAAAACGATTGATATTATTTCTTCTTGGATTTCTTAAATTATGTTGAACAGTATAGCCATGGATAAATCATGGATTACAATGCCACAGAACTCACCTGCATATGATCAAGGAGTTAGGAATTTCATTGAATTTGCTTTTCACCATGGTTCAATTGATGATATGATACTATGCCCATGTCCTTCATGTGGATTTAGTAAACGTCAAACACGAGCGGAGGTGTACGATCATCTAATATTCAAACAGTTTCCGAAAGGGTATACAATTTGGTACCTTCACGGAGATACCCATCCACAAGGAACAAATTATTTTTCAAGTAGCGTCGAAGTTGCATGACAAACCAATATCGCTGCTGAAGATCCGATCAGGGATATGGTAAATGATGCGTTTGGAGTACATGAACATCATTTAGAAGAAGACAACGAAGGGGTCAGACAAAGCGATGAACCATCACCGAATGTGAACCAAACTAGGAATACAATGGATGAGTATTACGAGTTATCAAATGATGGCCAACAACCTGTTTATGAAGGGTGCACAAATTATTCAAAACTCTCTTTCATATTGAAATTGTATCACATCAAGTGTCTTTGTGGAATGAGTGACAAAGCAATGACGATGATTTTGGAGTTGCTACATGATGCATTTCCGAATATAAAAATTCCAAGCTCTTTTTATGATGCAAAGAAAACAATCACAAAGTTTGGATTGAGCTATGACAAAATAGATGCATGCCCGAATAATTGCATGCTTTATTGGGGCAATAAAGAAGATGAAGAGAGAGAAATTTGTAGAGTTTGCAATGTTTCGAGATGGAAAGAGAAGAAGGGTGACGGTAATAGAGGTAGGAAAAAGGTTCCTGCAAAAGTGGTCAGATATTTTCCATTGTGGCCTCGACTACAATGGTTGTTTTTGTCTTCAAAGACAGCTAAGGATATGAGATGGCACAGCTTGGATACCAACAACGACGGGCTGCTAAGACATCCAAGAGATTCTGAAGCTTGGAAAAAGTTTGATTCGGTAAACAGCTGGTTCGCAGCAGACCCCAGAAATGTGCGCCTTGCATTAGCTACAAATGGATTTAATCCTCATGGTAATATGAGTCAAAGCTATAGTATTTGGCTGATTGTTCTTATCCCATACAATATGTCATCGTGGGTGTGCATGAAGCAAACATCTTTTATCATTTCAACAATTATTCCTGGTAAGCATTCACCAGGAAATGATATAGATGTATTTTTACAACCTCTAATAAAGGAGTTGAAAGAGATATGGTATGACGGCGTTGATACATATGATTCTTATGAGCATGAAATGTTCAAGATGCATGTTGCTTTGATGTGGACAATTAGTGATTACCGTGGGTTAGGAAATTTATCCGGGTGGAATGTTTATACCAGGCGTACCTGTGTACATTACAACTACTCCTCAGAGCCTTCTCGTTTGTGTCACAGTAAGAAATGGTGTTTCATGGGTCATCGACGCTTTCTTGATGGTGGACATAAATTTAGATTGAATAAAATCATATTTAATGGAGAGCAAGAGCTACGCGAACCTCGGAGACTATTATCAGGCTCAGAGATTTTTCAACAGGTTAAGGATATTAATGTCACATTCGGTCGATCTATTGATAATCAGGTTAAGGGGAAATGAAGGCGCGGTGCAAGTACTACTCAAGAACGGCAACAATGGAAGAAGAAAAGTATCTTCTTTGAACTTCCTTATTGGGAGTTTAATTTATTGCGTCACAATTTGGATGTGTTGCATATAGAGAAGAATGTGTGTGATAATGTCTTATTCACATTGTTGAATGATAATTCTCGATCAAAAGATAATCTCAATGCTCGTAAAGACCTACTAGTTATGCATTGTAAACCCAATCTTTGGCCAAATGACAATGGAAAGTTTGCTCCAGCATTATACACAATGAACAAGCAAGGGAAGAAGTTATTTTTAAATACTCTGAAGAATATTTGTGTGCCAGATGGCTACGCAAGTAATATTTCTCAGTGCATTAATGTTGATAATCTTAAAATAGTTGGAACATTGAAAAGTCATGACAATCATATACTTATACAACAATTTCTCCCACTCGTTATGCGTGCAGGCCTTGACGATAAAGTCACCGCAATATTGTTTGAGTTATGTTCCTTTTTCCGACAAATATGTGGCAAAGCGTTGAGTATTGATGAGTTGGATAAACTGCAGAAGCAAATTGTGCTCACTTTATGTAACATGGAAATGCTTTTCCCATCTCATTTTTCACATTAATGGTGCACTTGATTGTTCACTTGGTTGATGAAGCAAAACTTGGAGGTCCAGTGTATTACCGTTGGATGTATCTAATAGAAAGGTAATATTGGTTAATAATATTATTTATAATTCATAATATTAACATATATATGTTATATAACTATTAAAAATATGGTGTTGTAGGTACTTGGGGGTACTTAAATCATATGTGCGTACTAAAGCGCAACCAGAGGGGTCTATTGCAGAGGGTTATATTGTACAAGAAGCTATTACATTTTGTTCATTGTATTTAGATAACATTGAGACAATATGGAATCGTCCCAGACGAGTTGATGACGAACCCGCTATTTCTCAGCATCCAAATGCTCGAATTGCGGAATTATTTCCATATGTTGGGAAACCAGTTGGGGCTTTTACATGGTTTACATTAACATCTATTGAGAGATTACAGGCTCATCGACACGTACTAATAAACTGCCCTGCAGTTGATTCTTATGTTCAGTGAGTATTATTAATCATATGTTTCTTACACTACCAAAATCAAGATAGTACTGACTAAACTATTACTTCAAAAATCACAGGGAATTCAGGATTGTTGCGAGAAGACAATTAAGGTCTAGAAGTAGGAATCCTATTGAGATAGACAAGATGGTGCATAGAGAGTTTAATCAATGGTTTACAAATCGAGTAAGTGAGGTCTCTATTTATGCAATGAATTTTATTTGATAAATACATTTGAGTAACTTCAATATGGTTTTAGATCAATCAAGATCACGACAAGCTTCAAGACCAGGACAAAAGTTTGCTCGTAGCTCTTGCGCAAGGACCAATTAACCAAGCAAAAAGATACACAGCATACAATGTCAATGGAAATAAGTTCCGTACTTTGGACCGTGAGAGAGGATTAAACACACAAAATAGTGGAGTTTTTGGCACCTTTGGAACAAGGAGTTACTCGAGCAATAGTGATGTTAACATGCGGTATGGAGGTGTACCATATTATGGAAAATTGGTTGAGATCATTGAGCTAACACAACTCATCCTAGAGCATAAAAACTGATAAATTGGGTTTTACTTCTATCAATTTTACAAGACCTATACATACTGGGGTGCATGAAGACGATGAGCCATACATTAAAGCTTCTGAAGCACAAATGGTATTTTTTATTAATGATCAAAAGGAAGATGGATGGTGTATACCAGTACATTTGAAACCTAGAGACTTGTATGAGATGTGCGATGGTGATGAAAATATCATGGCCAATATTGAAGCTTATCCGACGTAGAATTTGGATAATTTATTTCCTGATGAAGATACACATCTACGATTGAGTCGGGATGATGTAGATGATCCAAATGATATGCTATTCTCTAATATCAATGAACAATTTGAAGTTGATATATAACAACAATTAAGTTATTTATACTTGAGATTAATTGGTAATCATTACTTTTATTTGTACTTATTTTGCTATTTATTATTCTTTAATAATGGCACAAATTGATTCATTGCCTATGTGAGTTGTTTATAGGTATGCCGAGGTCAAGACGACACGTCACTTCTAGCGATCTATCGAGACCGGTCGAGGACTACGGCAGCTCTATTGGCCCGAGTACATCTCTGCCACCCCGACCGATTGATGCACAAGAACAACATGAGACACCAGTGTAACCACCAGTTTTGAGGGGCCATAAAAGAAGTTCAAGAATGTGGGATGTATGGGTTAGAGGTGATTAGTATATATATATAAATATATATATAATTTATTTGTTATCTTTAAATGGAAGGTTTTCAAGTTTATATTTGGTTATATGCTTTGATAATCACATATGTGATGATGTCTTATACATTTTATTTTCTTTGTTGTTTTTTTTTTTTTTGAATGCAAGTGAAAATGGGGAAGTTAGGCAAAAGAAAATGCGAGCAATTGACATATTCTCTCTTCCTTTATAAGACAGAGTTATTGTGGAATGGAATCATCGGGATCAGCCAGTTGAATTTTCTGGGGGGATACTTGCCCAATTTTTAGGCCATCTTGCCAGCAATTGTCATACCTTTCTTCTAGGATATGAAAAGTGGCAAAAGATTCCAGATTCCTATAAAGATCATGTATGGAACGACATCATAAAGGTTAGAGATGTATTTCCAATTGATATTTTATGGTTTGAGTTATTTTGTATGCTCCTAATGCGTACTAATATGTTTATTCTTTTGTAGACCAAGTTGGAGGTTAATGATGAGGGACATAAGTATTATATTATGAAAAGCTTGGGGAAGAAATGGCGAGACCACCGGTACCACTTATACAATTCTATGAAATGTGATCCGGATGATTCTCGCGAAGCTAATATTGCAAAGAAACCTCCAAAGCTCGCCCAGACATCATAAAGGTTAGAGATGTATTTTCAATTGATATTTTATGGTTTCAATTATTTTGTATGCTCCTAATGTGTACTAATATGTTTATTCTTTTGTAGACTAAGTTGGAGGTTAATGATGAGGGACATAAGAATTATATTATGAAAAGCTTGGGGAAGAAATGGCGAGACCACCGGTACCACTTATACAATTCTATGAAATGTGATCCGGATGATTCTCGCGAAGCTAATATTGCAAAGAAACCTCCAGAGATTCCATTGGATCAATGGGTTGCTTTTGTGGATTATAGAGCTCGCCCTGACACAAAGGTTAATTGCATAATATAATTTATATGTTGCATTCTTGTTAGTAATTAACGCCTTATGTTTTAAGCTAAGTCCCCAATCTTGGATTCATATTAATCAAGATAAGCGTTAAGATGCAAAGAGGATACCACTAAATATCCATGAATGTTATTATAAAGGATTAAATTGAGGATACAAATAAATGATTGGGCTCAATGGCGAATGGACCTCTGTGAGTTTTATATATATATATATATATATATATATATATATATATATATATATATATATATATATATAATATATATATTTATATATATATATATATATATATATATATATATATATATATATATATATATATATATATATATATATATATATATAAACTATATATTATATTTTTGTATAATGTTTTTAGATATATTTTGATTTATCTATAAATTCTAAACAGATTTTAGATATGTATATATACTTTTTTAAATTATATGAACATGTATAAATGTATTTTGAAGATAATATAATTTAAAAAAGTATATATGCATATCTAAAATCTGTTTAAAATTTATAGATAAATCAAAATATATCTAAAAACATTATAAAAAATATAATATATAGTTTTTATATATATATATATATATATATATATATATATATATATATATATATATATATATATATATATATATATATATATAATATAAAATATATACATAAATAGATATATATATATATATATATATATATATATATATATATATATATATAACTCACGGAGGTCCATTCGCCATTGAGCCCAATCATTTATTTGTATCCTCAATTTAATCCTTTACAAATAACATTCATGGATATTTAGTGGTATCCTCTTTGCATCTTAATCCTTATCTTGATTAAAATGAATCCAAGATTGGGGACTTAACTAGCTCAAAACATAAGTAGGGGACATTTAGGGATTTAAATAATTTTATAAATTTTGTGGATTTTATACTGGCTTGGGGTTGATGGATTACTGACATCATGTCGTGTTTGCATATCCCGGTTGTTATCGACGAACAGTTGGGTTCTCTCATCTCTGCGGCTAGCGCCACCCTGCTAACTCCTTAGGTGGGAATAGAAGGGAGTCGACTAGTGAATCAAGTTGGTCAAGGAAGAGAACCTGGGAAGATTTGTTTGAGCCCCCAAGGGCTGATTCAATTTCCGAGGCAGAGGAAGAGGTTCCCGACTTGGAACACCATCTTCAACGTCCTCTGATTGTGGAGACCGCTGTTGAAGGGGACAATGATGTAGTGCTGATAAGTTCCTCTCAACCAATATTACGGGCCCTATAGGTCCGCAATCCCGCTTCCACTTCAGGAGGTGTCGGAACTAAATCGGTGGAAACAAAAAGTCAGTTTGAGACAGCCGGGGTCGGAGATCCTTAAATTGGGAGAGGAGTAGCGGGGACTTCCCGAGATGGGGAGCAGGCATCTTCATCCGGAGATGGGACGGGACTTCTCTTGGGGCGCACTTTGGACCTTCGGCTTACGTGGCGATTGCCACCAAAGCATTCAAGATTATCGGTTTCCTGACTTTCGAGGGCCAACTGTTGTATCTCTTCAAGAGGAGATTGGCCAACCATCTTTCCTTCCTCAGTCTGACGATATGACCTCTTTAATCACAAATTATGGTCCACCTGTATAGGCACTTATCATGCTTTGTCGTGCTATCTTTGGTCGATCACATTCTAGACCATACCGACAGACGCCTTTGGAGCGAGATAGACAAGAGGAATCCGATGGGCGCTTTGTTGGAAAAATTGGAGTTTGAGGTTGCTGATCTTAAGAAGTCAGAGCAGAAACTTTAGGTGGCCTTAAGGGAGTCTAAGCTGAACCGAGATCATTGGAGGGTTAAGTGGGAGAAGAGCTCCGCGGAGTTGACCTCCTCACAAAAGTTGACTGAAGACCTACGTGCTAGGGTGGCGCAGCTTCTTCCTGACAAGGCGAAGGTCGATGGGGATCTTGCTGCAACCCGCGATCTTCTTCAGGTTACCCAGAACTAGAAGGTGATTATTGACAAGGACCTTGTTGCGACCCAGAACCTCCTACAGGTCACCCAGACTACCCATGATAACGAGACGACTCAGTGAGACGAGGTCATTGAGGAGAAAGTTGAGGCCACGGTCAAAGACTACATTGAGAACTACAAGAGAGGCGATGACCTGGAGGCAGACGTGAAGGAGGCCATAGAGGGTACCTTGACTCCCCGGACTTCCGTCAGTATCTCCAAGGTAAGCGGTAGATGGCCGCAGGGAAAGCCGTAGCCGACTTTAGAGCCGGTGAGAAATTCAAAAGAGTCACCCATAAGTGTGCGATGGAAGGGTTCTCTATCTTTCAGATGTTGGCCTATGTTCATTCCAACCTCGAGCTTGCCGAGATTGATTAGGTGGAAGCTCTGAAGATCTGGACAGAGATACGGAAGAGAGAGAAGGCTGAAAAAGTGAAGGCAAATGGTTCCCATGGAGATAGTGAATGAACTTCGATCTCAGGAACTTGTTTTGTATTTTGCCCATGTAACTCTTATAACTTGGATAAGTCTCTAACTCGAGCGGTTTTGCCGATTTATGAAATGAATCGTCTTCTTTTGCTGATTTTTTTTATCTTTTTTCATTTCTGACAATTGTGTCCCTTGTCCCCTCCCTCCCACCATTCTCAAGATCATTAGATCTTCGGGCCATGCTTATATTGGAAGGTGTGCGTGTTCCGCTCTCTGAGTGTTGAAGTTGAGGCCACACTTAGGCGTGCCGAGGTCGAGGCCACTCTCGGAGTGCCGAGATTACGGTAGCTCTCTATAGCACCAAAGTTGAGGCCACGCTTAGGCGTGCCAAGGTTGAGGCCACTCTCCGGAGTGCCGAGATATCGGTTACTCTCTGGAGCGCTGAAGTCGAGGCAAAACTTAGGCCTGCCGAGGTCGAGGCCACTCTCCAAAGTGCTGAGATATCGATCACTCTCTGGAGAGCCAAGGTCAAGGCCACGCTTAGGCTTGCTGAGGTCGAGGCCACTCTCCAGAGTGCCGAGATTTCAGTCACTCTCTGGAGCGCCAAGGTCGAGGCAACGCTTAAGCGTGCCGAGGTCGAGGCCACTCTTCGGCGTGCCGAGATTTCAGTCACTCTCTAGAGCACCGAAGTCGAGGCCACGCTTAGTCGTGCCAAGGTCAAAGGTGAGATCTGCCCTCGCACGAGGACTTTGTCTTCTCTCATCTTTTTATGAAATGAGAACAAGCTTGGGAGCCCGTCCCTAGTAAGGGGCTTTGAAACCTAAAACATTTTCAGATTAGATGTGTGATAGAAAAAGTGGGTTTTATTGATAGTACCACTTGAGATGTTTAGAATTGAAAGGTAGGGGAAGTGTTTGTCCTTCCATGTCAGCGAGGTAATAGGTTCCCAGTCGGACGACCCTCTTTACAAAATAAGGGTCTTCCCAATTTGGGGTCAACTTCCCAACTCTGCTCTTATTCCCATGGAACATATTTCTCCTTAATACCATATCTCCAGGCTAGAAGGTGACTTCTTTGACCCTTAAGTTGTAGAACTTCCGAACCCTTTGGCGGTAAGCGGTGGCCCTGATGGTAGCAATTTCTCTTTTCTTCTCCAAGAGATCAAGTCCAGCCCGCGGTCTTTCTTCATTTGCCTCTTGGTTGAACTTTGAGGTGAGGGGCGTCGGTAGCCTTATCTCGAATGGGATGATGGTCTCCACTCCAAACATTAAGGTGAACGGCGTTTCCCCGGTGGTCGTTTTGCTTATGGTGCGATAAGCCCATAAAGTGCTATGAAGTTCACCCACCCAGCTTGATCGGGCTTGTATCATCCGGGTCTTCAGCCTTATAGGATAGTTCGGTTGGTGACCTCCACTTTGCAATTAGCCTACGGGTGGGTTACGGACGTCCTCCTCATGTCTATCCCCAGCTCCGAACAGAAGTTCTTGAAATTTCGGTTATCAAACTAGCGGTCGTTGTCAGTGATAATGGCAACTGGTATCCCAAATCTGGACATAATTACCTTGAAAACAAACTTCTGGTAGGCCCTTTCAATTATTCGCTAATGGTTTGACTTCGATTGACTTGGTGAAGTAGTTCATGGCGACGATGATGAACTTTTGTTGTCGGACGGCCAATGGGAACGAGCCTAGGATGTCGACCCCCCATATTACGAAGGGCCTCAAGCTAACGACTGGCGTAAGTTGAATAACTGACGTCGTTGAATTTTGGCATGGCGCTGACAAACTTCACACTTCTCAGTCAGCCTAATTGCATCTTTGGGTAAAGTCGGCCAATAGTATCCCTGCTTGAGGATCTTGTGTCCAAGAACCACTCCTCCAACATGATCTCCATAGATTCCTTTGTGTGTCTCACGGAGGGCGTAATCCGCTTTAGACTAGTGAAGGCATCTTAGGTATGGTCGACTGTATGGCCTTTTGTACAAGGGTTGTCCCAAGATGACATACTGAGCCAACTGTAAGGCCATCTTCTGAGCTTCTTTGGTGTTATTTGGAAGGGTCCCATCTTGCAAGTACTGTTTATGGGATCTATCAACCCGATTTCTACTTGAATCTCTTGCATTTCTTGCTCTTGTGCCACCTCGATACTCCTGCTATCTAAATATTATAGGTTGATCGGCGTATCAGCCTACAGTTCTGACAACGACGCTAAATTTGATAGCGAATAGGTCACCTCATTCTCAGCACGAGGAATCTTCTTCATAGCGAATTATCGAAATCTTGAGGCTAATCTCTCTACAATGGTCTTGTATTTGCCCATGTTTTCCCCTCGGGCTTTGAACTCTCGGCTCCAGTGTCCGACCACTAGCTGAGAGTCAGTGTGGGCTTGCAAGTGCTAAACTTCTAGGCCCCGGGCTAGATGCAACCCGACGATCAATGCTTTATACTGCGCCACATTGTTCGTTACCTTGAACCCGAAGCTGAGTATTGTGGAAGTCTTCCATCCTGTCGGTGAATGCATGATAACGCCCGCTCCATATCCCTTTTCAGTGGTCAACCCATCCATATATAGATCCCACGAGCCAACCGAAGGGGTGATTTTTGCTGGTCTTGCCTCCTCTCGGGGAACGCAGTCCTCATGTTCTGTTATCTCAATAATGAAACTTGGGCTTTCACCATCGTCCGGGGTCTATAACCGATATCTTGCTCCCTGAGCTCGATCGCCTACTTCACCAACCTCCTGGCTATCTCGAGCCACTGCAAAATATGCTGCAAGGGTTGGTTGTTGAGGATTATGACCTTGTAAACCTGGAAGTAAGGTCACAAGAGCAGCGTTGATGTGACAAGGGCATACACAAGCTTCTCGGTTGGCAAGTACCTAGACTCAGGATTGGTCAGCACCTTGTTGGTATAATATATAGGCCTTTGGACTCTATTGTCTTCTCGAAGGAGCACTGAGCTAACGGCGTGGGGTGTCGCCGCCAAGTATAGGATCAGGTCTTCTCCTGGTTGAGGCTTGACGAGCAGGAGAAGACAATAAAGAGTCTGAGGTACTCCTTCAATTGTTTGAAAGCCTCTTCGCACTCCTCAGTCCATTCCACCTTCGGCGCTTTCCAGGTCGCTTGGAAAAATGGTAAGTTCCTCTTCCCTGCCTTTGATATAAAGAGTCCGAGGGCATCTAACTGGTCACTCAATATTTGGATCTCCTTCACAGTTTTCGGCGAGCTCATCTTTTGTATCACCCTGACCTTCTCGGGATTGGCTTCTACATCCCACTTGGTGATCATAAAAGCCAAGAACTTACCAGACTCTACCCCAAAGGCAAACTTCTCAGGATTGAGGTGCATGCGTAGGCTCGGAGCGCTCCAAAGGTTTCTTGTAAGTTGGCGATATGTTGATCTGCCCTTTTGCTTTTTATGAGGATGTCATCAACATACACCTTCATTTTCCTTCTTAGTTGCTTCTCAAACACCAGCATCATAAGCCTCTGGAAGATGGCACCTGTGTTCTTCCAATCGAAAGGCATTAATTTATAGTAGTATGTACCTTTGTTTGTGATGAAAGAGGCCTTCTCCTCGTCGAATGTCTCCATCTTGACTTGGTTATACCCAAAGAATGCGTCTAAGAAGCTCAGCATCTTGTGGCTTGATGTGGCATCGATGAGCTCATTAATCAACGGGGGCGGGTAGTAGTCCTTAGGGCAAATTTATTTATGTCGGTGAAGTCAATACACATTCGCTACTTTCCTAACGACTTCTTCACAAGAACAACATTTGAGAACCACCTGGGGGTAATAGACCTCTCTAATAAACCCTGCCCTAAGGAGTTTCTCAACTTCCTCGTCAGCGGCTTGTTGGCGCTCTGGGGCAAAGTGTCACAGCTTTTGAATGATTTTCTTGACTGTTGGATCAATGCCGAGACAGTGCTCAATGATGCTCCAATTCACCCCGGGAATGTCTTCTGGTGCCCACGCGAAGTTGTCCCGGTTGTCTCGCAAGTAGTGCATCATTTCTTCACGGGCCTCCGCCGACAGTTCTGAACCAACATGGACCATCTTCTCGAGGCAGTCCTTGGCCAAAAAGATCTCCACCAGGTCCTTAACTGGTGTTGCCCGCTCCTTTGGCTTCTCAGCTTTGAGTAGGGCCTCAATGGCCAACACCCCTGGGGTCCGACCATTAAGAAGGGTGACGTTGTACTGGCAAGTGGCCGGTTGATCCCCCCCAGCTCTCCACACCCGTTCTTGGTAGGAAACTTCACAACCGGGTAGTATGTGGAGATGATCTCCTTTAGGGCATTCAATACCAATCTCCCTAGGTTTACATTGTAGCTTGAGGTTCATCTGACCACCAGGAAGTCTGAGGTGACTGTCGTCTAGCGCGGATAGGTCCCTACAGTGAGGGGAAGCGAGATCACTCCCTCGGGCTGCACTGCGTTTCCAATGAAACCCACCAGCGGAGTTCTCACAGGCTACAGACCACGGATGCCTAGATCCATCTGCTCATAGGCACTCCAGAAAATGACATCCACGGAACTTCCGATGTCAATGAGGACTCTTTTCACCTCGGAGTCTGCTATGATTACTGTGATGACCATGGTGTCATCATGGGGGTAGGAGATTCTTCCAAAATCTTCGTTTGAGGGAAATAGGGGGCCCTAACTTAGACCGCTTCTCCGGAGGTTATACTTGGATAGGCATTCAAGCGTATGACTTGCTGGCCACCGCACTGTCGCCTCCTCCTCCTAGTCCTCCCACAATGATGTGGATGACGTGGTCTACTCCATCTTTAGCAGGGCCTAGATCAAAGCCTCCATCTGACGCTCTAGGTCGCGACAACGCTCCTCCTGAGCGTCCATTTCAAGGGACGATCTTGCTTCAAGCCAGCACGGTAGTCTCCTTCCATAATCTCGTTTTGTTTTTCGGCTAGTGCACCCTCAACTCCTGGAGCTAAACTTCTGGCTAACTTCTTCATGGTGTACACAACTTTTTGTTCAGTAGGTCCCCACAGACGGCGCCAAACTGTTAGCTGAATAAATGGTGGGGCTTGGAGTGGCTCCCAGTTCAAGCTAATTGTTGATGTGACGATTTCAAAGGTGTCCCCGTGGATGGTTTACCTAAAAATCGGACAACAGGTACCGATGAGAAACGGTGTGGGGAGTTGTCGGAGAAGGAGAAGAGAAAATATTTAGTTTGTTGTCTAGAATGAGCTTACCCCCTCTTTTCCTGGCCCTACATGACTTTGTTGTCTTTCCTATGCCTAGGGATCTGGCCCCCATCACGTCACCTCTACTACCGTCTAACCTGTCATGATGAGAGAAGGCATACAGGTTGCCCTTGCCCTTGTTAGGCATGACTTTACTTCACTTACGGGTGGTATGACGCCTCCCCTATGGGTCCGTGCCACATTAATATGGGGTGTGGGTGTCGGGGCGTCGACACGTAGACGGCGTGATTTGGAGTGTATCATACACCATTAATGTAACCACTTTCATTCTAATCAATAATTTTTATAACTTTTTTATTTTTTTTATTAAATAAGAAAACATGTTATAGAAGACATGAAGAGCTTTGAAGTTTTTTTTAATGATCTCATTTTTAAATGTTGAGAAGTGAATAAAGTAATGGATAATTCACCAATAAATAATAAAACATACAATTATTGGCAATTTAGTTACTATTTTTTATTAAATTTTAGTTAATAATTTTCCAAATAAAAAATTAAAAATAATTAAATCGATCAAATAATTACTAATATACAGTAATATTTTTTGTACTAATATATTTTTATACAAAAATTATATATATATGAGAATGATAGAGTGAGGCAGGCCGCATTTGTGGCCGGCCCACTCTATCACTCACTAGGTTAGGTTTTTGGGGTTTTGGGCCTTTTTTTTATTTTATTTTGGAGGTTGGTTTTGGATATATATATATAGAAAAATGATACAATCAAGCAGGCCGGATATTCGGTCGGCTGATAGTATCATTTTTATTATATGTAATATATATATATATATATATATATATATATATATATATATATATATATATAAATTATATATTATATTTTATTATATGTTGTTAGATATATTTTGATTTATCTATAAATTTTAAACATATTTTAGATATGTATAAATACTTTTTAAAATTATATGCACATGTATACATGTATTTTGAAGATAAGATAATTTAAAAAGTATATATACATATTTAAAATCTGTTTAAAATTTATAGATAAATCTAAATATATATAAAAACATTATAAAAAATATAATATATAGTTTTTATATATTTTGAAATATATAAAAACTATATGTATTAAAAATATAAAAAAAAATATATTTTATATTTTTTATAATGTATTTACATATATATTGATTTATCTAGATGTTTTAAACAATATATAGATATTTATATATAATTTTTACATTATCTTATCCTCAGAATACATGTATATATATATACATATAAATTTAAAAATTATATATACAAATCTATATATTTTTTAAAATATATAGATAAATCAATATATATGTAAATACATTATAAAAAATATAAAATATATTTTTTATATATTTTTAATACATATAAGTAGTGATAGGATGAGGCGGCCGCAAGTGTTGCCGGCCTCATCCTATCACTGCCCATCTATATATATATATAGAGAGAGAGAGGCCTGATACAGTCCGGCGGGACACGTGTCAGGCCTCTATTAGCTGGTTAACATTACTTAATCTTTAAGTAATGTATATAATATATATACATATTATAGTAACTAATAGGGACTTGACATGTGTCTGACCGGATTTGCAGCCGGCCGGACTATATCACGTCCCTATATATATATATATATATATAGAGAGAGAGAGAGAGATAGAGAGAGAGTAGTGATAGGATGAGGTAGGCGCACTTGCGTACTAAATCTATCACTACTTATATATACTAAATATATATAAAAATTATATATTATAATTTTTTTATTATCTATTTACATTTATATTGATTTATCTATATATTTGAAACAATTTTTAGATATGTATATTTAATTTTTAAATTATCTTATCCTCAGAATACGTGTATATATGTACATATAAATTTAAAACTTATACATACATATCTAAAAATTGTTTAAAATAGATAGATAAATCAATATAAATCTAAATAGATAATAAAAAATATAATATATAATTTTATATATATTTAGTCTATATAAGTAGTGATAGGATGAGGCGGCCGCTAGTGCAGCCGACCTCATCCTATCACTGCTCTATATATATATAGATATAGACGTGATAAAGTACAGCCCGCCGTTTTACTGTGCATCTACGGTTGCATCCCATTTGGCCCCCTGGAGCATGTTTTAAGGATTTCCAACCATATGGATGGGAAGATCATCAAAAAATAAGCTAGCCTGTCAATTTTCATACAATTTGGTAACCATTTTGTCCTCCCACTTAACGGTTCTTATTTTATAGGAATCTGAACGGTCCAGAATTTCAACCGTTAAGTGGGAGGACCAAACGGTTACTAAATTATATGAAAATTGACAGGCTAGCTTATTTTTCGATGATCTTCCCATCCATATCGTTAGAAATCCTTCAAACATGTTCACGTGGCCAAATAGATCACAAATCAGATAAAGTTACTGACCGGATGCTATCAGCATCCTATATATATATATATATATATATATATATATATATATATATACCGATTTACGAGGCTGATACTATGCGGCCGGCCTTATCATTGTGCAAATGCGGTCGTCTCGTTTTGGCCACTTGCACAATGTTTTGAGGAAATCCAACCATATGGATGGAAAGAACATCGAAAAATAAGTTACCATATCAATTTTCATACAATTTGGGAACTTGTACGATCTTCATCTTAAATGGTGAAATTTTGAACCGGTAAGATTTCTATAAATTTTCACATATTAAGATGAGACGGCCGCAAGTGGCCAAATGGGACGCGACCTTACTTGTATAGTAATTCGGTCAGCCTTATAATATCAGCCCTGTATATATATATATATAAATGATGGTATGGGCCCATACCTATGGATTATGGGGCCCATACCATCAATATCCATAAGAATGAATGATAGGATGGGCCGGCTGCACTATATATATATATATATATATATATATATATATATATATATATATATATATAGATGATGATGATGCTAGCATCCATTGGTAGGATCATTGTGTTGATCCGTACTCTCATTCTCGACCTGAAGTTGTTTGAAAGATTTCAGATGGATGGGAAGATTATCGAAAAATAAGCTAGCATGTCTATTTTAATATAATTTAGTGACCGTTTGGTCATTCCACTTAATGGTTCTTATTTTATGAAAATTTTAACGGTTCAAAATTTCAACCATTAAGTGGGAGGATTAAACGGTCACCAAATTGTATGAAAATTGACATATTAGCTTATTTTTCGATGATCTTCCTATCCATACGGTTGGAAATCCTTCAAACATGCTCTAGGGGCCAAAATGGGAGGCGACCGAACTGAAACAATGTTCCGGCCGGCCGCACTGTAGAAGGCCCCTATATATATATATATATATATATATATATATATATAAGAATGTTAGAGTTAGAGTTAGTATTTCAGATTTATGCCAAGACTTTAACACTCACCAAATATTTGGGTTTTGTTTTGGGTTTTTTTATCTTTTTTTTTCCGTGGTTGGGGGTTGGTTTTGGGTGTGAGAGTGGGCCGGCCACAAATGCGGCCGGCTTGACTCTAACACCTCTCTCTCTCTCTCTCTCTCTATATATATATATATATATATATATACCATCATTGATGTTGTTGAGCGATAGAATTCCTCTTTGGAAGTCGCGATCCAATGATGCCGATGACTTGTAATGGGGAGGTCCGAGGTCTATTTCTGAACTCTTTGAGGATCAAGTTAGTCCGACATGGTCGAGCAGAGTGAGAGAGACGGAGATCGAAGATCTTCCTACGAAGAATATAGAGCAGGGATCGAATCAAAGGGCGGGGATCGAGAATGAAATAACAGCTAGGGTGAGAATGAGTTGAGAGAGAGAGAGAGAGAAAGTTCTCCTAGAGAGAAGAGTTCCTTCGTGGAAGAGCTCGATGTAGAAGCTGGAGTCCCTATTTTCCTCACTCCTCTATCCCTTTTATACATTTTATGAGACTGTTAGGCTTTTTCCAACAACTTGGCGCCCAAACAAACTGTTGCTTGGGCACCAAGTAAGCTCCAGCTGGGTGACAACTCAAACAGAATCTTTGACTGCCTTGGAGAAGCTCACTCCAAGATAATTGTAGACGCTTCTCATCATGGGTCTCTAGGATCATGCCACGTGTTTAGTGGAATTTTCCCCATGATATATATGTATAAATTCCATTTCCATGTAATGTTACATGATATAACATTAGCATTTAATATAAAAAATGTTTAAATCTAATTATAACATTATAATATCTAACACTAACATATTTTCATATATATAAAAATCATTTACTCAAAATTTATTAGGATCGAGGTTGATTATTATCTTTTTTTAATAATATATTAAATATAATACATTTTGTAAATAATTTTAATATTTTATCTCGGATTAGAATGCTATTTGAGGGGATCGTAATTGAACAAAAGATAAATTTTATTTGTTTACTTAAGTTAAGTACACTTGAATAGAACAAATTAAAAAATAATCATCCTCACCCGCACCGTGCGGGTGCTCCACGCGTATTGTTATCCTCTCGATATCCCTATTTCTTCTCCACGGTTATCAATTTCCCTTCTCCTTCCTTCCCTCTCTCGCTGAGCTCCTCGGACGCTGCGGCCCTTCTCCGGCGATCCCCGGCGGCCTCTTCCCTCTCTCCCGCACCGGTATGCGCTCCCATCCAGTTCTTTCTTTTTCCTTGTTTTTCTTTTTTTCTTCTATTTCGCTCCAACGCTTATGGATCTTTACCTCGCCCTAATCGAAAAAATCATGTAGAATTCAGCTCGCATTGGCTGAAGAAAGGTACATGGGAATGGTGATTTCCTATTTTCTCTGAAGTATTTTCTATTTTTCTTAGTCTCAAATTTACTTCTTATTCAAAGAGTCATTTCTCAAGTCGGAAGTTTGTGATGGATTTTGCAGAATTTAAGCTGAATTCTTATAGTTACCAGATTTTTTTAGCTCTTCATATGATAGAAATGAATGCACAGCATGGTCTGGGTAATTTGGATGTTTTCTGATGGTGAAATAGTATTTGAGCCATTCACTTGAAGAACTTGGCGACAAAGGATCATTTTTCCAAAGTGATAAAATTAAGAGATTTTGAGTGAGGCACTCGTTTTGGTGACCTTTGTGGAATTTGGATGAAAACAAAATAGAAGCCTTGAAACTTAAGCTATTCCAATTCTTGCATGATGCACACTCTCAGTTCTCCAAGGAAAGGCGAACAATTTGATTCAATATTATGAAGGACACTTACAGTCTTGTATTCTCTATGTAGAAATAGTTTCTCACGGGAGACACTTTGTAGTTTTTACAGATGGATAGTAGGCATTAGGATGAAAGATGTCTGAAACAATGGAGACACATCTCCTGAGTCCTCTAGGTTATTCAGTATTGAATTTGTCCTTTGTTTCATTGTTTGACTTCCTATATGCTTGCTTGTTTGTTTGTCGAAGGATTTATGGATGAAATAAAGGTCAAAGAAGGGATGGATAAGGCAGGAGTGTACTCTTTTCTTTTCATGAGAGTTGCATGGTCATTGCCATGTTAGGAAGAAGTCATATATTTCTTGGAACTGACGATTCTATAAAAGGAAGCCCATTGTTTTTTGTAGTCACTACAGGCCTCAATTTGGGTTGTCAGTCTTTCTAGAGCTAAAGCTCTTTTGAGCACGTAGATCTTCATCTCAAATATTAATAAGTGCTCCCGGATTGATAGATTTGTTGGTTGCTTTTCTGCATGCATGAGTAAGTTTGTTAACTGTCCCCAAACTCTTTGCAATCAAGAGCCTTACGCCATAGCAATATTGGTTATTGTTTGTAACACGATCAACATTATTGTGATATTTACCAAATTTGAAGTTTATGTTTTCCTTAAACATATTTCTTTTTAGCCAAATAATAATAATAATAATAATAAGAATAATAATAATAACCTAGATTAATTGTATCATTTTATGATTTATATGGAACAAATATTCCTTAAAACTTCCCAATTCAGTTATAGATAATATCTCTAAGAAAATAATTTTCAATAATTTTCCATTCCAAAAAGATATAAGAGCTCAGAATGAAAGAGGCTTCAAGTCAAGAAAGCAACCAATTAAAAATTTGTAGGGTGAAAGATTAATAGAGATGTTTAAATAAAATATTATTGTGCCGAAGAAGCTAGATGTACTATTTAAAAAAGTTAAACCATCAAATAGAAAGTTCTCTAGAAATGAGTTGCATGTATCAAATTCGTAGTAGATGATTAGTTTTACTTTATGAAACTTTGCATTTGGGTTTGATAGGGAAATAGGAGTATTTGAGTTTATTTGGTATTTACTTATTTTGCTGCAGAATAAGAGAGACCAACACTATTATGTGACATTGTTTATATTTAGAAATCATTTAGAATTGAAATTATTTGATTACTTGAATTTAAGTGTTAGGAATAAATTGGTAATTTCAAATTTAGGCCTGCAGGATTTTGTTGATATGTTTCTTTTGTTAATTCTATTTTAGGTTGAGCTTATCAATAAGGCTGGAAATCTAGGTAACATCTAGTTAAATAAGTCATATCTGAAAGTATCCTATTTGCTTATCCTATTGGTATGCTGATTTGGCATCAGCTGTATATTAGTGTAATTGACTAGCTTCTTGGTTGCAAGCAGTTGACATGGCTTCTATACCCGAATTGTGTAATATTTGCTGTAAATTAATTGGTATGATTGCAACTCGAAAGCATTTGGACATACAGCTGCAATATGTTTATGCTTTGGGTCTTTTACCAAATGAATGAAAGTTTGACGAAGTGAAATATGTAGACCACTTTTTATTTGAGGGTTAGAATTTTTTCACTGAGATTTTGTGTGACTAGGACGTTTCCTAATTTTGGTTTTTCCAGGAATAACTGTTTTGAGGGATTTGCTTGTCTTGTTTTATTCCGTTATTTCATGTGTTGTGAATAATGTGTAGTTTTGGCTGTACTTTTTTTGTTAATAAATGCTAATATATTAGTTTTTTAAAAATTCATGTTTTTCAAACTCAGGGTTTATATCGCAGATAAATGAAGACCTGATTAGGATAATGGCATTGATAACCCAGCAGACACAGGTATTTGATGTATCATGGTTAATGATTTGTATGTCTTCCTTGATAGTTGTTCTTGTTTTCAGCTGTCTCTTCCCAATTTTTATATGCTAACATCATTTTGGCCCGTCCTCATCTAGATCACTTGCTTCAAACTTATATTCATTTTGTGGTGAATTTGTGCTCTAATGCATCTCATGGCCTTTTAGTTGAGGCAAAACCAAGCATTTATTTATTAGTCTTGCTGCTTTCTGGATTATGTTTTCCAGGTTTCGTACCCAAAATATTCCCCAAAAACCAAAGCATGGGCAAAAGGGGTGAAGTTGAAAGCTTCTGTATCCTTTCATTTGGTTGGTAGAGTAGATCATTTTATGCCTCTGGAGCATAGGTTTCATCTCAGGTGAGTGATGATTGATGTCTTAATTTTTTTCTTAGGAAGTTTTTTGTCATGAATGTGTTGAACAGAACTTATGTTATTTGTACTGGACTTCCTTGCCAATGTAGTTGATTGATAAAGCATTGATGCTTAATTAGAGTGGAGATCTCTTTGATACGGAGGTTTTTTCTTTTTCCTTTTTTTCAAACGCTAGATTGTTATTTTTTTTTTTAAACCAATGTTTGTCAACTTGTTTGAACCATAGTCTGTTGAATGATGGAGTGATCTGATATATTTGTGGCCTATTTTTATTTAGTTTGATTTTGTTATGTTTTGTGTATTACTTTTATGCTAAAACAGGTTTGTATTTTAATGGATCATGCTAGTTTGTCTTTTATTGTGTGCAATGTATCCTACAGTCACATTACATTGTTACATGCTTTTCTTAGGGTTTCATATCATTGACAATGCTTCTGTTTTAATTTTGCTGTTATAAATATAACATGCTGGTCTTTGGTGTAATAATCAATTTTATGAAGTAGCAAGAAAGCAGAAAAAGAAAAATTTCATCCACTTCCAACAGGATTGCTTGAAGGAACTTGTAAATATGATTTCCAAAGATTATCTCATTTGCCACTTTCTGAGGGAAAGTATTGACATAAAGTGAAAAAAAATTGTTTCTTGATGCAGAAGGTTCTTCTTCTGGCTTTCTTGTCATACTAAATAGATCACCTCTGTTGGGAGAAATTATTTTAAGTTCCCGTAACTTTAACCTTCATTATCAACTCATGCAGAGATTTACTACCCATTTTTAATTCTGACAATTGTAAAACTGCTACGTCCTGGTGAATCTAGAAACAAATTTAAGTTGAATTTACCACGTTATCAGTTACTCCTAATCCATGTGTCATGTTTTGTATTCCTTATTGTGCTTAAACGAAGGGTTTTTTTTGGTACTCATAATTCTATTTATAATATTTTTATTACATCATTCTTTTTGTTGTTTATTCTCATGTCCAAATGCTGGGGGTCATTTCAGCATGTTGTTTGGTTAGATGTGTTGTACATTCATATAGTTGGTAGTTGGCAATGTTCACTTTTTTCTTTTTTTTTTTGGCAGGAGCCATTCTATTTCTTGGACAAAAGGGAAATCTTTCAAAATCAAATCTTTTAAAGGCAATGCCCAAAATAGTGAATCAGATTGCAGAGATAGCAGTACCAAATTCTCCAAGACTACCTTTCAGCTCTCCCAAACACAAAATGAAAGAGAGGATTTTATTGCAGAATCACCTCACACGGAGAAGCGTACATTATCTTATACATCTGGTGACAGAGAAGATAGTGTTGGGAGTTCTCGTGCAATACAGAATTTATTCAGAAAATGGTTGATCATATTGCAGTCACAAGCCTCAAATCAAATAGTTGATGTGGACATTCAGAAAGGACAAGTCCAGGCTGGAATATCTGAAAGTCAGAACATAACATTTAAAAAGAGATCAGGTCAAATGTTGAAAGCTGCATTTATGTTCTTCCTTGGTCTTGATTCAGCAATAAGTCTCCCACTATTGATATTGTAAGTCTTGATTCAATGCCCTAAACTTTGTTTGATTTGTCAATTGATATCATTGTTTTGTTAATCTCAATCAACTGGATTGCATTGATGGAAATCCACTCTTGGTTTGCCAATCTATATGATAGATTTTAAGATGTTATGTTAATCTTTCTATTTGGGAAAATATATTGCAATATACTGGAAATTTAATTATATGGCAACGTTTTTGCATATAATATTCATTTTTGCATGTGTTTCTTTACTTTGTTCTGATGAATGTTATAGCAGCCTCAAAGAATGTGTTGATAGTCATTTGCGCATTTTATAATTCAAATAAAACACTAATTATGGTAAATTTCCAAAGTTCTAGGGTTTTCTTTCCCTACATTTTTTATTATTTAATGGAGTCTTCTAATGGCTGCTTTTGCAGTAAGCAGTCAAGTTTTCAAGCTCAATCTTATTGATTCAAATATTTCCTTACAAGATTTTGTCTATTTCTGTGAGTAGCTTTTATCTGATCAATTTAATTTGAAATGCAAGATAATTCTTATCTCGATGTTACCTGTGATTGATTTTCTTGTAGCAGTTTACCTGTTTATGTTATTTTAGAACTACTAGTATAATAAAGATTTTATCTGCTTGGAAAATAAACAAAAATGGGTCATCAAATAGAAACTTGCAACTTTACTGTTACTGATCATGTGATATTTTCTTGCAGCATACCATGGTATCTGACTGTTAAAATAATTTATGGAGCTGAAGTTACGAAGGAGTTGGCTCCTCTATGGGTTCTTGGACCAATAATTGTTGCACTTTATATAAAGATAGTCCAAGGACTCTGTTCTCTCTATGTATACTGCTTTAAGCAAGCTATCAGGTTGATGAGGAATTTGCCAGCCTACTCTCTGTTGGTGTACAATTACATATCGGAGGGCAAACTCAAAGCATTTCTCTGGGCTCATTTCTGGAAACCCATAGTAGACATCAAGAACTTGGACTATGGAGATCTAGCTAGACAAAAGCTGAAGCAAATCCAAGAATGGGCAGTGGAGAAGTACTTGGACTATGTGGAATCTATATGGCCATACTATTGTCGAACAATCCGCTTTCTGAAGAAAGCAAATCTCATCTAGGAGATTATTTTTATTGGTGAGTTTTCCTTGAAGATCGCAATTCATGTTATCGGTTCAATGGATAAACAAAACACCTACCGTCTGGGTTGGTTATGGGATCAAAGGTCAGAAGAGGTGAAGCAGGATCAGAATTTGCGGGATCTTAAGTATACTTATTTTGGGGCTTTGAGTCCTATATAAAAAAAACATGAGATTTTTCTTTCTTTTTCCCCTGAGCTGAGATTGTTAGGAATGGGAAAGATTTGACTTTCTGTAATTTGTAACCCAAAAGAAATTGGTGTATTTTTCTTATTTGCCACTCTTATATTCTTTTCCCAGTATCTGTATCCTAAATTTAGGTTACTAATATTGCCAATCATTATTTACTCCAGGTATGGGTTGGTCCTGTGTACTGGGTGGGTGGGTGGGCATAATGTCTTTGCTTTTCTATTGTAGTTTCAAAAGCTACATTTAGAATTTGGGCTTTCTTTTTCAAAACTAGGTTTTATATGATAAACCAAATTTTAATTTCACTGGTCACCACCTGATTACTTTGGAACATAAGACTTAATAAATCTGATTGTATAGGCCAATGCTTTGCTCAACGTTTGCTTGAAGGTTGTTTTAAAGCTGTTGGCAAACCTACTGGCAATTTTTGTTCCCCGCTAGTAACGTGGTTACATAGAGAAAAGTTTTTTAGGCTATGCATCTGCAATATAAGAATACTGCCTATTTGTAGATTGTAATGTGGTTACACAGAGAGGAGTGTTTTAGGCTATGATGCATCTATAATATAAGAAACGGTTTAATTCCCTGATTAGTCCCTATACTTTTCTCTCTCTTCCCTTTTAGTCCCTGTTTTTCAATTTATCCGAATTTAGTCCCTCTATTTTTCTGATTAGGTAAATTGGGTCCCCCATCTTAACTGGCGTTAGTTTTCCCGTCATGGTTGGCTGATGTGGCTTTTCCTATCATTAAAATATTATTAAACAAATAAAGAAATTGCCAAGTGGCATAATGTAATGGATTCGGATCCTTTGTCATACCGGGATCCGAACGAGATTTTCACCATCGACCGATACTTCAGTAACTTAGATCCAAACGACATACCACCATCCTGTCCTCCTCCTCCACCCACTCCTCTGCTCCCCATCGTCGCCAGGGTCCTCCATGCAACGCAGCCACACTAGGTGCTTGTGCCTAAACCGAGACATCATCACCATCCTCTGTTTCCTTGGTATGCATGCGCATTGTTGATCTCTCTCTTATTTTTTTTGTTTATATCGTGAAATTAAACCTTTTGATTCTTTGTTCTAGAGTGAAGCAGATCAAGGAAGCGCTCTATTTGGGATCCAAGGTTTGATTTTGCTCCAAATTCAAGGTTTATAGAGAGTGATAGAATTTTTAGGTCATGGTCATACTGAGGTTGAACATCTTTTTACTGCACTTTAATTACCAAATCATCTCATCCATCTTCTTATCCAAATAAATTAATCTAAACCCCCCACCCCCCACCAAAGGAAAAAATGTGGATTCTTAATTTTCTTTTTCTAATTATGAACTCTTTCAAAAATTGAAGAGTTTGTTCTCTTTCAGTTATTTCCTTGAGCATAACAGTTAGATGGACAAGCTAAACTGCAACTCATTGTGTGAGCTCACAATGAGCATTAACACCTACTATTTATTTTAAAGATTGTATGCTAAATGGTTCTTTTTAGAATAGCCTATTACAAATTAATAGAAATTGTTTCCAAGATATGTTAAAAGATTGGCTCTCCCAAACTGCTGCAAACCATGATAATGTTAACATTTTAAAAGTAATTGTTCATCACAGCATATTATAGATTCATAAGATTGCCATGAATCATGATGATCTATATCTAAATCTAGAGCAGAGTTATCTTGTTAATTATCTACATTTTTTAGTGTGTAATTAGAAGAATGCAACACATTATAAACTACTTCATTTTTTTTGGTCTATATCTAAATCTAGAGCAGAGTTATCTTGTTAATTAACTCATTGTTATAAGATTGCCATGATTGTGTGTGTAATTAGAAGAATGCCTTTAGTTTTTGAGTAAATTTTTAGCATAAAGAATTAACTAGTCATGTTTATGAAACACACAAGACAATTAACTGCAGTTTATCAAAAGGTGAACTATCACAAACTGACACTACACCAACCTGTGAAAAAGGAATGAAAAAATTTTAATTAAATTTTTGCTTTTGATCATGAGTTCTGAAAGTTTATTCCTATATCTTAACCATTACAGTAAATAGTATTCTTATATTGATGATTTATTAGTGATAATTTTAGATTTTAGATTTATTATGATGAACAAATCTCCTGAAATTTGTTTACTTTTATCTTCTTCCATTTCTGCAATTCAAAAGATCATTGCAGCTCAAAGTCTGATTGATTTGGGATAGCCAATCAATCCCTTTGCTCAAAGTCTGAAATTTATTATGATGATTTATTAATAAATGTCATTCTCATGATATTATTTTGATCTACATTATTGAATGGAGTGCTCAATGTTAGAAAATAGATTTACTGCATTCCAATTTTGCTGTAGCATTATTCTCATTGAGAGTGATTCCTGTTTTCCTTTATCAAAGATGTGATTATTGAATAAATTGCTCAATGTTATTAACTAGTTTATTCCAATTTTCCTTTCTCCAGATTGATGGTATAGGATGGCTGCTTGTGATGAGTACACCATCAACTTTCACCATGGGGGGAAATTATTAAGAGAAAGAGAGGTTAGATATATCAGTGGGGTAGTGGGCACATTTTCAGTTGACCGTGACAAAATTTGCCATTGGGATTTGTTAAGGGATGTGAAGGAGTTAGGATATGATATTAAGAAGGATGTAGACCTGTTTTATAAGGATGGTGAGGGAGCAATAAAAAACATTAGTGGTGATAAAGATATTATAGGTTTCTGTGAGCAATTAAGAACACACAGGACTATGGACATTTATGTTGAGAGCTCAGATGTTAGGCATGAAAAGAAGTTGCCAGAAGTCTTACAGTCTCATTCTGATGGTGAAAATGATAATGATAGTGATAGTGACAATAGTGGTGAAGGTAATACTGATGATGAAGAGTTATTGGTGGAAGTCCCATTTGAGACATACAATTCAGATGTTGATGAGGAAGCTGAAAAAGCTAGGGAAAAGGTTAGGAGATATGTGCAATTGAAGAAAACAATAGATGGGAGGGATGGTGAGGGTGATAAAGAAGATGGACAACATATTGATGGTGAGGAAGGTCTTACCGAAAACATTTGGAGAGCTACTGGTTCTGACAGTGGGAAAGTTACTGGCTATGAAAGTGATTACATAGACTCTTCAGACCCCTGAAGTTATGAAGACACCAATGAGGGGTCAACTGCTGATGATGCAAGGAGGCAAAGGTCAAGAAAAAATTACTATTATCCCAATGTCCCATTGGTGGATTTCTTTGTAGGCCTTCAGTTTCAAGATCTGAAAATGTTTAAAGATGAGCTTGTTGAATTCTCAACTAGGAACAAATTTGAATTTGTGTACATAAAAAATGATGCTGTCAGGGTATACGAGCCAAGTGTTCTAGTAAAGGATGCAAGTGGTTAATATTGTGCTCAAGGAGTAATAAAGATAACAACTATGTTGTGAAGCACTATGAAGCAGACCATTCATGCCTTCTTGGAACTACTACTAATAGGAGGGTGACAGCTCATGTGGTGGCCAAAAGATTTGGAGAACTGATTAGTAGTATGCCTTTCATTAGGCCTAGACATTTAAAGGCAATGGTTAGAAGAGAGTTGGGTGTGTTCATTTCCAATAAGGTGTGCAGGAATGCAAAGCTATTGGTGCTGAAAAAAATTGAAGTGCAGTTCATAGAAGATTTTACAGTAATAAACAATTATGTTTCAGAGTTGAGAGACACAAATCCTGGCAGTAATATATGTGTTGTGTCTGAGAGGCAAAGTCCAAATGAGATCCCAGTTTTTCAGAAGATTTATATATGCTTGACAGCTACTAGAGAAGGTTTTATAGCTGGGTGTAGAAGGCTCATAGGGCTTGATGGATGCTTTTTAAAAGGCCTACTGAAGGGACAACTATTGGTGGCAATGGGGAGGGATGGGAACAATCAAATGTTCCCGGTTGCGTGGGCAATTGTTGAGAAGGAGACCAGTGAGAGTTGAACATGGTTTATACAACAACTTAAGTCTGATCTATGCATTGGAGATGGGCTTGGATGGGCAATAATCAGTGACATGCAGAAAATAAGTAAATAACTTGTATTTGCATTCTTCTTGGATTAAATTTGTAATTTAATATTGCCATGTTTTGATTTGTAGGGTCTTATACATGCAGTGAGGGCACTTTTGCCTTTTATTAAGCATAGGATGTGTGCTAGGCACATATATGCTAGATGGGGAAAGAAACACCCAGGAAAAGAACTATAACTCCAATTTTGGAATGTTGCTAGATCCACTAATATCATTGAGATGCAAAATCATTTGAACAACATGAAGAGTCTGCAAGGAGGACAGAGAGCTGTTGAAGACTTGTTGGAGAATTGGCCCATTGAAGGTTGGTGCATTGCACTTTTCAATAATGTAGTAAAATGTGAGGTCATTGATAATAACATGTGTGAGACCTTCAATGGAGTGCTGCTAGAAGCTAGGAAAAAACCTATTATCTCTTTACTTGAGGACATTAGACAATATGTGATGAATAGAATAGTTATTAAGAGACAATATGTACTGAAATGGAAATGTGATTATGGGCCTAACATAGTTGAGAAAATTGAAAAAGAAAGGAAAAAGAGTGGAAAATGGCAGGTTGAATGGAATGGAGGTATAAGGCATGAGGTGTATTATGATAATTTGGTGGTGCATGTTAGGGAGGGACATGTTGTCATGTTAGGAAGCCAGAGCTGCTCTTGTGGGAAATGGGACAAGAGTGGGATTCCTTGCCAACATGCAATAGCTGCAATTGCATTTGAAGGGGGAAATCCATTTGATCATGTGGTTGACTGGTTCAAGAAGGAGACATACTTGAAAGCTTACCAGTTCCCTGTTAATCCACTGAGAGGAAGACAATTTTGGAGAGCTAGTGAAGAAGGTCCAATGAAGGCACCAATGGTGAGGGGGATGGCCGGTCGACCTGCATTTAAAAGGAGGAGGGAGCCATTGGAAGGTAAAAGTAGAGGTCAAACCACACTTCCTAGGGAGGGCAGGGTGATGAGGTGCAGAATTTGTCATGTTCAAGGTCATAACAGGCTTTGCTGCCACAAAGATATAATACTGTAAGTTACTAGCTGTTAAGCTATGTTGAGTTGATTATTAGTTCCTTATATCCACGATAATGATTGTAATTATGCAGGCCACACGTGACAACCCTCAAGAAGAGCCAACTCAAGTAGGAAATGCTGCTAGTTCAAGTGTGAGGAAGAAAAAAAAATCTAAAGTTACTGACACTCATGTTGCTGCTTCAACAAATACTACCAACCACTAATTAGATGCATCTCCACCAACAAATGTTGCCAACTTAGGTGGGAAGAAAAAAAATATACAAAAGCTGCAGGGTGTTTAGATGGTCCAGATTATGCTTTTGAGTAAGCTTACGCTCAAAGAAAAATCGCCACAATGCGTAAAACCATTATTTAACATAGAAGAATTTTTTGAATTATGTAAATTGGATACAAGTGAAATATATCTTCTATGTATTGCAAGGTGCTCACACTGGGGAAGCAATTGTTGGAAGGGTAGTGTCTCATTACAATCAATTCATTACAAGTAGTGAATTGATGGTAAATCTATTCTCATTTTCAAACAAGTCTAGCATTTTCAGATAGTTTATTAATGCATGTTCTTTCATGTTTTTGATTGGCAGGATATTCTTAGGAAGAGGAAGAGGAGACATGCTGCAATACAATCCCAACATGAGGAGTTGAGTGAACAACCCTCTACAACAGTGGAATGCCCAGAATTACCAACCCAGCAAAGTAGAAT
This sequence comes from Dioscorea zingiberensis, assembly GCA_026586065.1. Lineage (NCBI taxonomy): Eukaryota > Viridiplantae > Streptophyta > Magnoliopsida > Dioscoreales > Dioscoreaceae > Dioscorea > Dioscorea zingiberensis. The sequence continues at coordinate 27,864,358 of CM048822.1, read as the reverse complement.
TGATATTGCCACTGAAGCAAATCCTGCATTATTTAAACCAATGTAATGGTTGTTTAGGAAGGATTTTCTTGTCAGGTGTTTTGTATTGTTTTGTAAGCAAATCCTGCACAATTTAAATCAACAGGGATTTTGTAAGCAAATCCGTATATTTAATCAAGCTTGAATCTTTTTCAATTTGTCAATTTGTGAGATTTTGAAATTCCCCAAGTTCATTGTTGCTTTTGTTCAGGAAAAAATAAAAGAAAATTCCCCAAGCAGGAATTGTGGTGTACATTTTTTGCTTTTTCATTGTTCCAGAAATTTGCAAATATATGTCAGGTGTTTTGTTTTATGTTTACAAATTAGTCATGCAGAACACTCATTTGGCAAACTAATTGAATTTGCAAACCATTTGCAGACCATTCATTTACAAAGCGAAGTAGAAATCAATTCGATTATCTGTTTACAAATTAGTTATGCTAAACACTCATTTAGCAGACTAATTGAATTTGCAAACCATTTGCAGATCATTCATTTACAAAGTAAAATAGAAATTGGTTTGACTATCTGTTTACAAATTAGTTATGCTGAACACTCATTTAGTAGGCTAATTGAATTTGCAAACCATTTGCAGACCATTCATTTGCAAAACACAATAGAAATTAGTTTGCATTTCTGTTTACAAATTCAGTTTTGCTGAACACTCATTTGGGTTAAAATGATTCACTTGAGCAACCTCAATTTCAGTCAATCAAATACACTAATTCAACCATCTTCTACTGAATTTTATTATTTAACAACAGTGAAATACTAGGAATTAATCAATAATTCACTTCAGCTGCTCAAATTAAATCCATTGATCCACGTCAACAGTAAAATACAATGAGAGACTAGTTGTAGAAAAAAACAATCACAAATTAAATTAACTTCACTTATCAATCTCCATTGATCCATACATCAAAACAACAAATCCATAAATTCATCCCGAAATTAGGAAAATATTTGTCTTCCTTCACGGTAGATGTAGTCTTGGAGCATTTCTCCTTGAGAGGTTGCTCGGGTCGAGAAGTGGCGACTTGTGCCCTCTTCTAGGGTTGTTGCCATCGCTACTATCGGGCATGGAGGAGGGAGAGAGGGTGGGTAGTGATGATGTCTCAGGCGATTTCTCGGTGTAGGACCCTTGCGATGACAGGGGAGGAAGACAGTAGATGGAGGAGGAGGGTAGTAGATGGAGGAGGAGGATCCAGGTATCGGTCGATGGTGAAAATCTCATTTGGATCCAGGTATAACAAAGGAACCGAATCCATTACTTTATGCCACCTGGCAATTTCTTTATTTGTTTAATAATATTTTAATGATAGAAAAAGCCACGTCAACCAACCATGACGGGAAACTAACGCCAGTTAAGATGGGGGACCCAATTTACCCAATCAGAAAAGTAAAGGGACTAAATTCGGACAAATTGAAAAGCAGGGACTAAAAGGGAAGAGAGAGAAAAGTAGAGGGACTAATCAAGGAATTAAACCTATAAGAAACACTGCATATTTGTAGATTAGAGAGCATTGATGTTGGAATTTAATCACATGAAATTTTATGACAATGTTTGATTGTTGACCCTGTTGTTATGTTACATAAATATATGTAAAAGATTTTTTTTTTTTTTCTGACATGGGCCATAAAGACCCCCTTGCGGGTTTAGTCAGGGACATGATCTTCGTTGATAGAGCAGTAATCAATAAAGTACACTCCATCAAACCCCCCTAAACCCTTACCATGTGCATGACATGAGGAGTAAACTCACTCGAACATAGACACCCCATTTGCGGGGCCGGGGACTCGAACCTAAGAGTGTTGCTCACCAAACAAATTACCCAACGCACGAGACTAATCATTATTAAACCCGTCAGTAAACAGAGAAAATGACTTAACTACACCTAACTTAATGTCAGAAATGAATGGCTCCATGTGCAATAGAAGTTTAAACTTTGGTGCTTGTTAGTAAAATAATAGCTACAATCTCTGAGCAAAGGGACTTCAATATGGAAAATACGAGTATAACTGATCCCCCATAAAGGGACTTTAATTCGAAGAGTACGAGTCGCATATAATAAGTAGAGGTATAACATATAACATATATGTTATAGATATATGTTATATATGTTACATATAACATATACATGTTGCTTTTTTTTTTATAAAAAAAAATCGATAAACCACATTCCTTTATTGAGTGATTAAAATGAAAGGATACAAAGGAGAGAAAATAGGGGCCGAAATACGGCTTTACATTGTATCCTTGGTAGGCCTGGGGTGTCCTAGGGAGCCGGTGAACACCGTAATCCCTTGTGGATTGTGGGATGACGGGTGTTCCCTTCCTTGATTAGGTTCGACCGGGACCTCATCTACGAAATCCCTTCCTAGGAGACTCTAATGATGCTCTTCTTTGATGAGGGTGAGGCTGTGTCTTATGAAGGTGACTATTGCTTAAAGCTTAGCTTCATAAAAATATATATATATTGTTACGGAAATATTTTAGTAAACACGTGTCGTCATTTAAATGCCACCTCATACATACTGTGGCTACATTTCTTTTGGCCACAAGACAGTCAGTCACCACCAAATTCATTAGCATAAATTCCGTCCGGCAAATAAGGAGGGCTCACCCCTACAGAAAGTCCGTCGGAATTATACAAGAAGCAAGAAGGTGATAGCCATCTGGGTAAGAGCATATCTAACGCCTCTATAGTAAGTAGATCTTATCCACTCGCCTCTACAGTAGGCAGATATTTTCTACTTACACACGTAGTACCTACACGGTAGGTAGATATTTTCTACTTACCTACATAGCACCTACTGTAACATCCCAGAATTTTCTAAGTCAATTTCAGTAAATTTTCGAAATGTTAAATGAGGTTAATTAACTTAAAACAAATAAATTAATATTAATCTCAAGTTAAAGGAAATTAGAATAAAATGGGACCGAAATCCATTCCTCAAACTATAGGGCCGAGAGAGGCCTTAATGGGCCAGCCGAGTTATATAGAATAGTTGGAGATGGATGGTCACCGGTTCGATTAAGTAAATCAAAGATTATTTAAATATTAATTAATCCATTAATTAAGTAGGAATATCGGACAAGTTAGAGTCCCGATAAAGCTTCCATCCGCTTAGTCAAAAGCCGATTCGCATGATCCTGGTCGGAGAGAAAGATGACCGTGGCACTACATACACTGGACTGAACGCTCAATTCAGCTGACTCCTGGATCCGATCGAAGAATTATTGATAATTATTAATAAAATAATATTTTTAAATTGTGAGGTGACATAAAGAAAAAGATAAAGTATTATAAAATATTTAAAAGATAATACTTTAATTAAAGAAAATAAAAAAAAAAAAAGTAAAATCTCTGTCTTTAAATGAGAGAAAGAGAGAGAGAAACAAATCTCTCTCTCTCTCTCGTTCACACGGACGACCCCCCCCCCTTTCGATCCGGCCACCGCCACGACACCCGCCCGCCGCCGGGGAGGACTCCTGCGACTCCTCAAGGCCACTGGGCCTACTGCTACCGGCTACTTCTCTCATCATGGCCGTCCGGCCTAGTCCGCCACAAATACCGCCTCAGACGCTTCAGCCTCGTCCTGGCCCCTCGGCAGCCAAAATTCGAAGCTCCGGCCACCACCGCCATCGCCGGCCAGCCACCGGCCCACTCCATCATCCGACCAAATTTTCCCCAAATCCTCCGTGAGCCCTAATCGTAATTTGGGGAAGAACTTCAGATTTACATGATTAAGCTAAATTTATGGGCTATTAACAGGGGATTAGAAGGTTGTATGATAATCAAGTTAATTCATGTTTAATGTGTGTATGATTGTAGTAATATGGGAGCCCTACAATTAGAGGAGGTGCTGCCGAAATTTCGATGATTTCCTTAGATTATTCATGTTATCTTTAGCAAGTCATTACCTTAAGGAAAGCATGTTAAGGGCCCTTAATCTCCATGATATGCATGCTTAAGGTTATCAATTATATTAGTGATGAAAATGAGAATTTTTTAGATAGAAGAGTTAATTTCGTATTCTCATCGTATTCCATTAGTTTATAAGTTAGAGTACGAGGTTTAAGAATAATTTAACTCCATATCTATAAATTTCTATTTCAACTATCGTGCAAGGGCAAGGGAAAGTCCTGTCCAAAGGACCGAGTCGATCTAAGCTTGAGTCGAATTAAGGTAGGAAATCTACCAGATAGCTTCATGAGTCTTCTACCGTATTTTATAATGACATAGCTTTTCGAAGCTTTTAGAAGCATGAACTCGAAGTTTTATGAAGTTTCCAGAGTTTTATGAAAACCATTTTCATGCTTTAGTATTGAATGTAAAAGAGAACAGCTATACAAATACAGCTAGATTACATTCTATCAAATACTTGTATAGACTGTGCATAGCCTAGAGCCGTAGAGTACTATTAATCGAAGTAGGAGAGGGGTGATTTAAAATTCCGCTTAAGTCCAATCCTATCTGCTTTAAATACACTTCCATTTTATAAAAATCAAAACCCCTTTCTATCCCTTTGGGATACTTAGCGTACGTGATATATATTCAATTCTCACGATATACTCATGGTTGTCGCCTTACATTGAAGTAGATGTGTAGTCGAGAGAATAGTCTTGTATTAGATGATGCCGCTGCCTCGCTTCTAGAGATAGAGCTCATCTCTAGAGTAGAGAGAGGGCACAGTCTGATTACCTGTGGGGAAATGCTCTGGTTTCATATTTAATTCACAAGACAGAAATGTGAAACTCGATATGCATTTTTTAAGAGGATACCTTGATTAATCTTTACTTGCTGTTCAGCAGCTTTCAAAGATTTTTAATCCAAAGATTTTCTATTTATGTTTTACACGCCGCTTTTACTTTACAGCTTTGTTATTTTATAAGCATAATTTCGCTGACATGTGTTGTTTCTACTCCACCGAGCTTCCGAGCTCACCCCACTTTTGATAATCGCTTTCAGACGCTATAGGCGAGTGAGTTCTTCTAGAGGGCGGTCCGCCACGAGTTAATGATGATGCCTTAGGCCGGCTCGACTCAATTCTGCCTAGTTTCGCTTATTGTTCTCGAAAGTGCGCGGGACATTAAGATTAAGACAATGTTTATTAGGCTTTTGTATTAATTCGATTGAGTTGGTGTTTAATCTATTCAGCTTGTTTATTACCTTCCGTTGTTGTTATTTTCCCAGCTTAATTAGCAGACATGCCTTTAGGTTTAGGTTCATTTCCTAAACCTGGTTGAAGTGCTAATAACCTGGTCCCAAAAGGATAAGGGTGTTACACCTACACAGTATGCAGATATTTTCTTACCGCCTTAGAAGATATTTTCTTACCGCCTTAGACGATATTTTCTCATTCACCGCCTTACGCCACCGCCTTTCCTAAACCGCCTTTAAGTTGTTATAAAAGAAGAGCGATAATAGAAAAAGAGGAGGATCGGAAAAAATCATCACACAAAAGAGCTAACTCATGTCTAAGACTGCCTTCTTACAGTTTTTCTGACTCAAGCATCGGAGTCAATCTCGCGTAAAGGCCCATTCTCACCGCCTCTTTTCTCCCTCTTACGTATTCATCCCAAAGGAAAGAAAAGCTGTGGTAATTCCGGAAGCGATTTCCAAAGCATTCTCTACGTTCTCCACCGTTCGTAAGTCAAGTAAGCGCCCACACCAACTATAAATTTCAACCGCTTGTCGGGTCGAGACTAGATCACGAGGCCACAATAGCCAAAGCTGGAGGTGGACCCGCTTTTTGGCATCAACGCTTACGCCGTCTCCGGGGACTCTAACAAAAGCCAAATGATTACAAACTGTAAGGTCAAAACGGATCCAAGAACAAGGAGCACCAAGTAATCCCAAGGACTCAAGGAAGTCCGGTAAGGGCATGAGGAGATTCCGTTGAATAATCCACCTATCTTACCTCCATCTAAAATCCTTCCTTCCCCACCCCAAGAACCCATCCCGAGTTTTACCTTAACATAAAGCAGTTAATTGAACGTTAGCTCAAATCGCTCGCACTTTAACCCATCCGCTACTTCCTCCCACACAAATTCCAATTGCTGCCAACAAAATTCCCCCCACCAAATAATTCCGGTAAAGCAGAGGGAGGACAGTGGACTCGACTCATGGAAATGGCAGAGAGAGAATCGCTTTCTCTAAGTTCGAACCCTCCCTCCGCTTCGATGTCGAGAACAAGTTTCGCCACAAGAATGTAACATCATACGAACGGAGCGACAAGGACCGAGCGTAATAGCCCATTCTGCTCCAACCGCCGTAAGAACACAAAATGTGATCCTTCACGGGAAACAAGAAATCCGAACGGCATGTTTTAACATATGCTCGCTTTCATCAAGGAAATATTGGAAGAGCAAGTTCCCTACGGCCTGACCACCAATGATGGTGGCCACGAGGGCAAACTGATTCGTCTCGCCACTTGAAGTCATCAAGGGAATTATCGACGCCAGATGTGTCCGAAGCTTTTCCCCGCCACTTTAGAGGGAAAAGCACAAGACTGGTTTGTTGATCTTCCATCTAGCACAATTCCTACTTTTCAAGTTCTAGCAGATAGCTTTCTAGCTTATTTTTTACTCAAAGCAAAAGAAAACTCCATCTACCCTTCATGCTGCATAAGCAACGAGGGGAAACACCTAAGCCTATTTAAACCGCTTCATAGATCTAAACAAAGAACGCTATGGATCTTATTCGCGATGGTCAGAACCTTCCCGATGGAGGGTTTGCTAGAATCCCCTTTCGCTTTTTCCCTCACCTTGGATCCACCAAAACCATCCCCTCTCATGATCCATGCCCGTAAATACATCAATTCCGATGAAATTTATACGGGCTGGGAAGAAGAGGCTCTACCGTCATTTAACTCCTAAGGGAAAAGCCCATCAAAATGTCGGCTATTAAGGCCCCCAAATACAGCGAAAGAAGGTGGGCCACGCAAGGACAAGTAAGGGGAGGACAGAAACCTCAACACGCCTCTCAAAATGTGCGAATCCCTAGAGAATCTTCAAAAGAAGAAAAATTGTCGACACTACCACCATACCCCACTAAATCAAAGCTGTAAGCCATATTCTTATGCAAATCCAGGATCAACAACTCTTGACAAAGCCAAAACCCTAAAGAATCCTTGTTTACAAAAAGAATAGTAAAAGATATTGCAAGTTTCCATCAAACTAGAGGACATGACACGGAAAAATGTACCTATTTGATGAACGCCATTGAAGATGTCGCTAGAAGGGGACAATTGAGCAAAGATATCAACATTGATATCCAAGAGGGGCCCAAACTTCATGCACGTAAGAAGAAGAAAATGGGAGATGGTCGGATTTACTGCTAAAGGGTGGTCCCGGTGTGGTGGTGAAAGCTCCGCTTCTAAAAGCTATACACGACATGGGTAGAGAAACGAAACCCCACAAAGAAGATCACGCCTACCACTCCCATCATTTTATGATAACGACGATAGGGGATTCCGCCACCCCATGACGCACGCTACTTTAGTCATCAAGCATCACGTTTCCAGCTTCCAAATGAAGATAGTTCGATAGACAAAGTGGAAGTTCGCTGACATTCTCTTTGGAGTGCCTCAACAATGAGATATGATGCGTGATAATTTGCTTCCCGTGAAAAATCATCCTTAATAGGGTTTTCCTGAGGAGGATACGTGAAGGAATGATCTCTTTTCCGCCATGGAAAGTCGCCTAGATCATCAACAGTGACAACAAATTTCCTAGTCGTAAGCTGTGCTTCAAGTTACAACGTTATTCTTGGCAGACCAACCCTCAACGCCTTGAAGGCTGTAATTTCTACTTACCATCTTCTCCTCAAATTTCCGACGGAGAGTGGTAGTGGAGAGGTAAGAGGAGATGGAGAGGTAAGAGGAGATCAACCCTTGGCGCTGCAATGTTATGTTGCAACCCTCAAAGGAAAAGCTTTAGACAGAGGCAAAACAAAGGTTTCGGAAGCCATGTTGATCAACAAAATAGCCGAACGAGAAGATGAAGAGCTTCGGCCCACACCAGTTGAAGAATTGCTTACGGTTCCTCTAGATACAACTAGGATGGAACGCATACGCTGGATTGCGCAGATCTAACAAAAAGTGTACCAAGAAAATCTCATGGTGGTACTAAGGGACCACTCGATCTCTTTGCCTCGTCACCAAGATACGCCAGCGTGAAACGTGATGTCATTGAGCACCGCCAACATAGATCACTGCTCAAGCCTGCCAAATGAAACGGAGAAATTCGCACTGTAGAGGCAGTAAGGCCATGGTATAGAAGTATCAACCCTTTTAAAGGCCGGGTTTATCGAGAAGTGCACTATCCAGAATGGTTGGCCAATGTGGTTTTAGTAAAAAAGCAATCCGGAAAATGGAGGATGTGTGTAGATTTCACGAACCTAAATAAAGCTTGTCCTAAGGACTCATTCCCTCTACCTTCGATTGATGGCACTATTGATTCCACGGCGGGGCATAAATGCTGAGTTTTTTAGATGCCTTTTCAGGCTACAATCAAATCCGAATGGCCAAAGATGACGAAGAAAAAACATCCTTCATTACAAGCACAGGAACTTATTGCTATAAGGTAATGTGTCTCGTTTAAAGAACGCCGGAGCCACCTTCCCGTGAGGCTCATGAATACGGTTTCAAAGAACAACTTGGCGTAAATGTTGAAGCCTATGTGGATGATGACATTCTCAGTGAAGAGCGAAAGTCGAAGAACATCTCGATTTACAAGAGGCCTTTCAAATACTTCGACTTACAACATGCTTAAATCCAACAAGTGTGCTTTGGTGTCCGCTAGGGAAATTTCTGATTTATATCACCCAAAGAGGAATAGAAGAGAATCCTTAAAAGGTCAAAGCTATCCTTGATATGGGATCACCCAAAAAGCCTCCAAGAGATACAACGGCTTAATCTGACGCTTCTAGCGTACCGGGGAGATTTATCTCTAAAGCCGGAGAGAAAAACCTCCCACTCTTCCAAGCCTTGCGAAAAGCACCAAAAATGGAGTGGACAGAAGAATGTGAGAAAGCCTTTCAAATGGGTAATAGAGTTGGGTGAGTTTGATCTTTCCTATAAACCCCGAACGGCAATCAAGGCTCAAGTTCTGGCAGATTTTATTGTGGAATTGACCATTCCCGCAAATGAGGATGAAGTCCCGCCAGAATATCCAGAAGAAAGCCCTAGCATCCCATGGTCCTTATATGTTGATGGATCACGATCAAGAAAGGTCGAGCCGGGCTTCGGCCCTTTATTCTCCCTTCCAAATTTAAAATTGCAACAGATCTTAAGTTCCAATTCGAAAGCAACCAACAACGAGGCCGTAATATGAAGCCCTCATCGCAGGATATGCTTGGCCCGAGGGTTTAATTCAACGCTTCTTACATGTATATTCCGACTCACGGTCGCGTTAGCCATACATTGGGCAACTTTGAAGCAAAGGAGGAGAGAACATGGTCAAATACCAAACAGCGGTAAAGAAGATAGTCCCCACTTCGCTAATTTCCAAATTGAAAAAATCACACAAAATGAAGAAGCGTGACGCTTTATCTAAAGCCATACCAACGGCGCATGCAGCACTCCCTTCAACCTACACATCTTCCCACAAAAACTATTGAGAGATTAGAAGGAGAAGTACAAAGTACAGTAAGAGTCAAGTTGGATGGATCCCATTAGAAACTACCGCGCGGACCTACACCATCCAACAAGATGTACGTTTACGGATCTTTTACAATCCGGGCCAATACACCATCATTGGCGAAAAAATCTATACAAGAGGTCCTATACGCTAACTCCTTCTTATGGTGCTTAAGGCCCCACAATGTAAGAAACTATATCCTTCAAGAAAAATCATGAAGGTATTGGAGGGGATATATATAGGAGGCAAAGCCTTAAGTTACAAAGTCCTGCCGATAGGGCTACATCGCCAACGCTAACTCGAGATGAGTAGCGCTTCACCAAAATGTGATGCTCGCCAACGGCATTCCAAGATTCAAAGATACCACCAACACTACTCACGCCAATTATTAGCCCTCGGCCCTCGCTTATCCGGGAGTTGATCTCCTAGGGCCGCTTTCCCCACTTTAATTCGGCTAAATGAAGTTTTTGATAGCGGCTATCGATTACTTCACCAAATGGGTAGAAGTTGAGCCTCTTGGCCAAAATCACTGAGAAAGCTTTGTCGTGGGTTCTTATGAATGGTTATCCGTCGATTCGAATTCGGCCGCCTTCATTTCTATATAATGGGCTTACAATTTGATAACAAGGCTTTCTAAAAGCTTTTGTTCGTGAGTTCGAATTGAATCCGATTAACTTCTCGGACACATCCCTGCCAACGCCGTAGAGGTAAACCAATCGCACCTTGCTCCAAGCTCTCAAAACCCGGGTCTCTAAAAAAGGAACTAACTGGTTGAAGAAATTCTCGAAGCGCTCGGGCTTACAGACAACCACAAGAACCCCCTGTGAGAAACTCGCGTCTCTCACTTATGGGGTAGAAGCCGCCATCCCCTCCAAGAAATAGGAATGCCTACCTACGGACACAACAAATTTTCTCATCGTAAGAAAATGAGAAGAATCTCGAGCGAACTTGATTTCTACTTGAAGAGCGTAAGAGAAGTCATGAAACAAAGGCGTTCTATCTATCGCCAAAGAGTAAAAAGGTTCTATGATACAAGGGTAAAAGAGTCTTCTTCCAAATCGGCATTTGGTCTTAAGAGAAAACGAAGTTCCAGTGGGAAACAAAAAGTCAACGTGGAAGCTAACTCCTAATTGGGAAGGCCCCTACGCCATACGTAAAATTGTTCGAAATGCACCTATTATCCTGAAAATATGCAAGGAAAAATGCCTCAAGCTGCCCGCTTCATGCTTCAACACTCACTTGTACACTACTATCGGTGAATCCTCAGAATCGCCTCCTAAATGTTCCGTGGAATAAAGCTTAAGCCCTTTCTACAAAATGAGGTGAAAATCTCATTCTACAAAAATGAGGTGAAAAATCTCATTCCTAAAAAGATGAGTCGGAATTATCCTACAAGGATAAACTATAACTCTCATCCGTAAAACAAGGGCTAAAATCCCGATAGAAATATGATGCAACAATCTCATTTACAAAGGCAAGGATCTTACTCAACAAATCAAAGTCCCCGTGCATTGGACTAAGAAGAGAAGAACTCGCTATGAAGCTTCTGACTTACAAGCCAAATGAAGGAAAAAGACTTGCTAAGGACTTCTTAAAATGGTTAAAACCATCACTGAAATAAATCTTCACCAAAGAAAAAAGGTTTGTATTTCATTCATATAAATTAAAATTACATTCCAAAATAACTAGGTGTTTACAAGAACATGTCCCAAAAAAACCCTAAGAACTAGGCCCCTGTGGCTGTACCGCCTGAGGAACTTGGGTTGGAGGTTCTGGAAGGGTCGGGATGTGAGCCTCGGAGTCTTTATAAGTTGCAACTCTTTTAGCTCCATAAATTTCTTCAAGACTCCAAGAAGCCCCATAGATAAAACGTCCACTTAGGGAGGAACATGGTGACCCACCCGGCCAGACTGTATAAATGCGGGTGGCTCCCTTCTTGGCTTTCGCTCTAAGCCGAAAGCGATCTTTCTCCAATTTATCCGCTCGCTCAATTAGGTCTTTCATCTCTTGCGAAGTCGGATTTAGGGGTCCTCCGTCGGGAAGCCAAGTCTTCCTTGAGTGTGTCACGCCCCTTGAGTTCCTCTAACTCAACCTGAATGGCGAAGTTCCGCAACCTTCAACTTTAGACTCCATTAAGGCCAAGAGACCTCATCTTGAAGCAGATTTAAGTTCCTTCTTCAAACCGCTAGAGTTGTCCTCTAGTCTTTGATAATCCTCCTTAGCAGCCAAGAGAGCTCTCTGAACTCGCTACCAAGCGGCCGCTAAGTCATTTTTCTTTTTCTATAGCGGGTTAATCATGAAGCCACCTCGCTTTATCCTTCTCAAAAGTATGGATAATAGCGAAATGCTTCTTTTCTTTTCCTCCAAGACCTCCACCTTAGAGTTTAGCCGGGCAAATTCTCGCCTCTACTTGCTTCCATCTTTGCCAAGTCCTCTTGACAAAGATTCGACTGATCCACTTAATGCGCTAGCCTACGAAATAACAAAGGAGTTATAGACGATACCAAGTTTAGGAGCAAAAAGAAATGGAGAACTGGTCCTACCAAAGATGGCCGCATCTAAAGCCGGGTAAGTGGCTCTTCCCTCCCTGCCCCCATAGCTTAGTGGAGAGTCGTTTCGGGCCGCATGGCCATCAAAACATTTTTCATGTATGCGATCCCGAAAAGGGATGTCTTCGTGAGGGCAATTCCCTTCCCTTTGAGTTGTTGGCCTCTTAAACCGAAGTCCGCCACCTCGCTTATCCAAGAGAGCCGCTTCTCTCCGCCTCCGCATGTAAAGCAAAACCTAAGTTAAAAATTATTGCGTAACAATGATACCCTTAAGAAGTAAATCCTTACCTCCTCGAGGAGTGATATCCTCTAGTTGACTAGAAGAGGGCCCTTCTAAATTGGCGATAAAGACTGACGCAGCCTCTTCCAGTGAACTCATCCTGCTCAATCATAATTCCCGACCTGGCGCGCCCTAGGAATTCTTTCCTCTTCGCCCTCCTCTCCCGTGAGGACCCCTCAGAGGTCGCTTTGCCCCTTTCTTGGAAGAGTCGACCTCTTTTCTCTTCCTCTTCTTTTCTCCTCCTTGAGGTATCAACACCTTTACTAGAGGCCGCTTCTTCTTCTTTCCGCTTCACGAGGTAAAGGCGGATGAACTTCACCTTCATAGGAAGCCAGAGGCCCTTAACGTAGCTCAAGTCTTCATCCTCCATCGGACTTTCTGCGAAAATAAAATTTCGATTCATGTTAGATATCACATTCAAGATCAAACTAAGATAGATATACCTAATAAATCCTACCAAATAGATACTATTAAACGACATTTAACGAGGTTTTCCTTGGTCAAGAACTCATCCATATAAACTTTGATAGCCCCTCATTGTATTAAGAAGAACCTCCTCTTCTTCTCGCCATTTCTCACAAATCCATATCCATCTCGAGAGCCTCCCACTTGGTTCTGACATCCCACTGATTTATTTTTGACAAAGAAAAATTTACTCTTCCACCGCTTAATGGAAGAAGGAACTTTCCCTTAAAAACTTTCTTCCCCGAAATGGCCGAGAAGTACGCTACGTGACTCTAAACATAGGCTAAACAACATACGGAACCAACTGACGGTCGACTTACTCCGTAATTTTTGAAAATAATGACAAAGCCGTCAAGAATCTCAAGAATTCGAGCCACCGTATGACATGATGATACTCTAGAATTGCCTTAGCAAAATCGTAGAAAAGGAAGCTCTATAGGCACCCGATAACGATCTTGATAGATAGCTATCTCTCTCCTTCCTCGGGAGAACTCGCCTTTCCCTGCATACAGAACCATAACCTCCTCAAACAGAAAGATCTATCTCATATTTCTCGCAGTCATCTACATCCTTTCCCTCAAGAAGACTTATGAACGCACTGCACTCTACCTATGCACCCTAGAAGTAGGATGAACCGCTAACCCCGGACAGAATATCCCTAGGTTCACCCGAATCGCGCAGACCGTAGGGTTGACTCAGAAGGGATCAAAGACCAAGGAGAAGAACTAGAGGAAGAAGAGGTAGCACTAGCCATTACCTTAGAAGAGAAAAGGACAAGAAAAAGACACAGAAAGCTTAAGACCAAGTCTCGCCGGAGAAGAAGAAGTTTTCAAAAGACGCAATTCGACTTTTGAAGTAAAGCCCTTTTTTGCCTGTACGATTCCGCTTATATGTAAATTAAAGGAGATAAATCCCTGGCCGTTAGATCCCGGAGCTACATCCCAATCGAACCGTTTAACCAAGGGTTCCTAAATCTGGACCGTTCAGATATCCATCATCACTTTTCCTCAAACAAATCAAAATTCCGTCCACATCAAAGATACCAAAAGTCACCGACACATAGAAAACCGCTTATCATGATGTTGACAAAACGCCAAGACGCCACAAGCATTATCGCTTCACTATCTCCCCTTTAATGCTAAATAGTATGGGAGACACATGTCATCTCGTGGAATAATGCAGCGCTGTGTAAAGTCTGTATCATAAGAGAGAAAAACGACATCCCAACATAGGATCACCAAGGATCGCTTCTTCTTGAAAAATCAAGACTTTTACGAGCAAACTAATAAAACTTTATTCATATTACAACGCGAGTTTTAAAAGCACACAACAAAGCAACATGGCAAACCTCGTAAACATATTATCCGCTGAATTCCCCGCCAACAATCCACGTGATCCGTCCGAGGACCCGCCGGGATAAGATTCGAGGAGACGCGACGGACTTCCACAACCGCCGCTGCCCTCGTTATGGCTAGGAAATCCCGAAAGCGCCAAGCTGGCTTAAGATAGGCCCACTTTCTATGGCGTGAGCCCCAAACATTTCAACTTCAAAGCGCGACATCCCCTGCATAAGTACAGCTAAAGTGATAATTAGAAGATCCCCGCCACGCTATGGTCAACATGGAAGGTTTCCCACCCTTCCTCAATGCTTATCTCACCCAACCCCCTATCAACAACCAAAGATTGATGGCCATATGTACCGCTTGGATTCTACTAATTGATAACCCTGCCTCAATTCCGATAAATGTTCGTGAAACGAACTTGGAATTCGTAAGTGACAAGAACACTGGGTAAAAGTAAAAAACTTAAAAAATGACAAACGCTGAGCCATTTTACCAAAACGCAAAGATAGCAGCAGAATGGATAAAATCACTATCCATGCTAGCTCCTTAAATAGCAAAACTTGGTGACACTATGGACGAAAATTCCGGAGAAAAATCTACCTCGATTCAACACAACAAGTGTCGGTTACCTATTAAAACACATGTATCTAGAAAGAAACCTACACCCACATAGACACGCCAGCTAAGGAAGATACTTGTTCTCGAACCAAGCGAAAAGTGCAATTTGACTCACCTCGCCAAGTGATTTTCAACAAGTACATAATTGGGACTAGTGTTACTTGAAATATTTGTAAACACGCATTTGCATGCCTAAATGGCCACCTATCATACACTGTGGCTAACATTTCTTTTGGCACAGGATGCCAAATACCACCAAATTCATTAGCATAAATTCCCCCAAGAAATAAGGAGGACTCCACCCCTACGTAAAAGTCCAGCTTAATTATACAAGAAGCAAGAAGGTGATAGCCATCTGGGTAAGAGCGATCTAATCTTCTACAGTAGTAGATCTTATCCATCAGCTTCTACAGAGGTAGGTGATATTTTCTACTTACACACGTAGTACCTACACGGTAGGTAGATATTTTCTACTTACCTACGTAGCACCTACACATAGCGTATATTTTCTTACCTTAGAAGATATTTCTACCTCACTTTAGACAATATTTTCTCATTCACGCCTACCGGCTTTTCTAAACCGCCTTTAAGTTGCTATAAAAGAAAGAGCATAATAGAAAAAGGGGAGGATCGGAAAAATCATCACACAAAAAGAACTAACTCATGTCTAAGACCCGCCTTCTTACGCTTTTTCCGACTTAAGCATCGGTCAATCCGCGTAAAGGCCCACCACTTTCTCCCTCTTACAAATTCATCCCAAAGGAAAGGAAAGCTGTGGTAATTCGAAGCGGATTTCCAAAGCATTCTCCATGTTCTCCGCTCGTGTCAAGTGAAAGCGCCCACATCAACTATAAATTTTAACGGTTGTCGGTAGGGACCGTGCATCACGAGGCCACAATAGCCAAAGCATTGAGACTGGCTTTTGGCATCAACATATATATATAAGAAAAGAGAAATTTCAACTGATTATATCAATATATTATTCGATAAATATAATTTTTATTTATATATATATATATATATATATATATATATATATATATATATTAACTATGGTCAAGTTTTAATTATAATTAAAGTTTAAAATTCTAATAGAAGCTAATTTTGAAAGGCAACAAGGTATATAAGCAATAAAACATATTTTATAAGGGTATACAAGCAAATATCATTTCTACAACGTTATTTAACCAATACTTACTTTTCTACAGGCATACAAACAATTCGTTTTAATATTAAGAACTAATTAGTTAAGTCTTAAACCACATGAAATACTTGTCAATACATGAACTGATTTTTTTCATATATATATATAAAATAAAACGGTTTGGGGAGAGTAGAAGAGCTGGACGAAATCCCGAGAGCGTAGGGGAGCCCTTCTTCTTTTTGCTTACAACCGCTTCCCTCCATTCCTTGTGCTCCTCCCCTTTTTCCCAAAAATAAAAAATAAACAAAAAAAACATCACAAGAAAAAAAGAAAGAAAAAGGAATTCAAATTTCTTTTTTTCTCTTTTTCTTGTGGTATTCCTTTGGATTCATCTGTTTTGGTCTCCATCTCGCGCATCATCCCCATTCTGGTGACTCAACCTTCCTTCTTGAAATTTTTCCTTAATAATGGATGAATCATGAATTGTTTTGGAGGTTTGTTTTCGATTGAGGAAAGGAAAAGAATGGAATGTCGCAATTCTGCATCTTATTTTCCTTTTTTGTAATTTTGTGTGCTTTTCATCTTATGCGGTTCATTGCTTGTCATTTCTGGATTTTAGAATAACTTGAAGAACAAAATCGAATCTTTGAGGAGGTTTGCTTGCCTTGCCGTCTTAGATATTTGCCATGGAGCGCAATCATTCATAATCAAGTAAGTTTCTCATGGAGTAGTGCTACACCTCTTTCTTTTCCTTTTTCCCATTCCAATCTTTGTATTTTCAGATGAAATCTTAAATGAAAATTTGAAATTTTAACTAAAATTTCTAGCTAGGAAAATTAGTTTAAATCATTGAATTGAATTGAATTGAATTGAATTGAATTTTTAGGAGCTGTTTCCACATTTTTTGTGAATGCCTGTTTCCACTACCTTGTATTTTGTTTGAATTTGCCATATTCCCTGTTATCTTTCTATCTAGTGTGTTTCCTGTTCAGGATTGTAATTCTCATTAATTAAAATGATGAATATTTTGACTGTGGCAAGCATATGTTTTTATTATCCAGAACTCACCACAAATTGTCATCCTTAATTTGCTTCTGCTACTGATTCTGTCTTACCGTTAGTCTACTAATCCAGAAATCTTGCTTTTTTCTAAATTCTTGCTTATATTTTTTCAGCTCGGAGAGTGTATAATAATAAAGAAAAAGTATAGAGGCCTAAGCAAGATTGTTGTCATTGTATGGATTCAGCAGAAGCAAATTCAACCAATGAGCATAAGAAGACTGCTCTCGAGGCGGCGATCAATGAAGATGCCGTCCAAGATGTTACCACCACATATGGAAACAACCCCCAACTCGACAAACGAATCTCTAAATCCTCCTCAACATCATCATCCTCCACTTCGCAGTCATCATCCTCTGAGGATGACGGAGACTTTTTTCAATTAGAGCTCGGTAAGCCAATGCCAGGTGACCATGCTTTATTACTCCAACAAGATTGCAACCTTGTGACACCAGGACCGACACAGTCCCCTCCACCCCAAACAATGTCTAGAACAGATGGCCCCCCTGACCCCAACAGAATTCCTTCTTCAGTTTTCACAAGGACAAAGTCTACCACCCCCATGGAATGGAGTGTGGCTTCAAATGAATCTTTGTTCAGCATTCATCTAGGCAACAACAGCTTCTCCAGGGACCATGTTCTCCTCCTCAAATCTGGAGACTTGACTAACTTCTACGTTGGAAATTTAGACAGCTCCTCACCATTTTCCACTCCGGTAGGCATGGATTCCAGTCATGCACTCGAGCAGCATGAGAATGTAGCACAGGCTGCCAATGCTGAAGCCATGAAGGATGTTCTGAGGGCAGCTGCTGACGAGCACAGTAGTACAGGCAAACCTCCTGTTGAACTGCCCCCTCTCGGAAATAGCTTGTCTAGGAACTCAGATAGCAGTGTGCAAAGTTTCCGTTCCTTTGCCTTTCCAATGTACGATCCTCGATTTCCCCTTTCTTTCATATATATATATATATATATATATATATATATATATATATATATATACATATTGTAGTTTATGATGCCTCTTCCTAGTTCTTGTGTCTCGATTGGTGAATAGTTTAGCATTATCACGTATCTAGCTACTAAATACATGAATTTATATAAGTTGTAGAATGAAAACATGCATTAAGCCTAGACAAGTTTCCATTCTCTTCATTTGCATCTACAGATATTAGTTCATGATATCTACTCATAACTCTAATATTTCTTGAATACTATGGCATTGTTGATGAACATAGGCATAGACATAAAATTAAGCCTCACCATTTGTAATAATAATGAGCATATCAGTTACGTAACTGAATATCTATCACTGATATGAGAACCACAAACTTGTTTCAATCACTGAATCCTGTACTTACCTTAAGCAAATTCTTGTGATCGTCATTGCTAACTCTTCATGTTATAGTTTCTTTATGAAATCGTATCTTCAATTTTAACTTTCCTCACTTAATTCTAGTATATTATTTTGGCATTCTATATATAATCAAAATATTCACAGGTTCTGACTTTACTAAATTCTCATCATACAGTTAGCATGGAATGAAATTAGACATGCATGATTTCCTTGTATTTTTCCAGTTTTTCATATTAAATAAATAATTCTAGTGAAAATGTAAATGTGAATTTACAGATTGACAGGGGAGGGGAGAAATGCATCCATGAAAGCCGTGGAAACTGAACAACCAGAAAAGCAAACAACAGGGACCCCAAAAGGAGCTACAAGTGCAGCTACAGCTCCACCTCCAGTTTCACCTGCAACTCAATCCAAATGGTTTTCCTGTTTTTCATGTTCATTCTGCTGCTAAGAGAGTGAGTGAGTTCTCTCTCTCTCTCTCTCTCTCTCTCTCTCTCTCTGTGTGTGTGTGTGTGTGTGTGTGTGTGTGTGTGTGTGTGTGTCTGTCTCTGTGAGTTCATAAGATCTTCTGTTCATTGTCTTGTAGGTTTACTGATGATTTGAGAACTTGGATCTAAAATACTTATAACTAAGAAGCATGAACAGTTGAGAGCTCAGTGTTATCTCAGGGAATGAATGAATGAATGATCTCCAGACCTGATTAATGACCAGAATGGCAACAGGACTACCTTCAAACCAAATTATGTCTCACCTGAGTCTTAGCATTGGCCAAGTAGATTCGAGCTTGACAATGCTAGTAGTAGATATATGTAACTGTTCTCATTTTCTTTCTTTTAAATGCACAATTTGGGAGAATAATAGGATCTCTGATTGTTAAAATTCGACTCCCATGCATCTATCTTTTGCGGATCCTTCATTTGTTCTTTCGCAAGCCAGTCAATATCCAACAATCTTCTCTTCTTTAAATCATTTCTGTCTCGACATCTCAAGCCAGAATTCACATGAGTGACTTGCCGATAGAACGAAATTAAAGCTGAGTGATCATTTTAATACAAATTAAAATTTGATGATTAAATTAATAATTAATCAAAATTTAGTGACACATAGGAAAAATTACCCCGATCTCAAAAGACTTCATCAACTTCTATATTGCGGGGATACATGTGGATGAAACAACAATGTTTAGTTATTTAGACAGATTTTCTGGCTTTTGGTTGGAGAGATGAAAATGATCATGCCTATTAATTTTGTGTTTAGTTGGATGATGAGAGATGATGATCACAGCAAGAATATAAATTAACACTACTGTTTTTTTAACGTTAATTTGAATTATGATATCTGAAACTAATAAAGAATATAAATTACTGATAATCAAATAATTGATGATATATTTTATCAATTAATAAATAATGATAATTTCAACTCTCAAACCATAACATTTCACTTATCATTAAGCAGATGTTATGAAATAATTTAGGTAATTGTTATTTAAAGTAGATACTACTAGCATATGGTCCTTTGCATTGTTCAAGATTTAACAAAAATAAATCCTGCATAATGTGATGACTTTGCTAGTATATATTATTTCAATTGATGATGTCTTAATTTCAACAAACCTGAAATTAATATTAGCAAATCAACCTTAAATAAGTTTGAGCAAACCGCAAATGGTAAATTTTTTTTGAAAAAAAACAATAGAAAAATAAAAGAATCATATATTTTCACCTATTTTTTGTCCAATCACAAACTTATCAAGCCTTTCGTATATTGCCTTAAGACACTTATCCTTGCTTGTGTGACATCATGTGCTTCATCAATCCAACACTCTCCATCCATTAGTGGAGGCCTTTCAGTGGCTCCCACAACGACGCCCCAAAACCTCTTATCAACTCCTACAACAACACCCCAAACCCTCTAGCGTATGCCACAACACCCAAAACCCTCTACTATTGCATGATCTTGCTCGTTTGTGTTCATTAGTCCATAAGAGAATTCTCAAAGGATTGGGAATCGAGTAGTTAATTATATCACAAACTAATTATTTTCACGTGAGAGTGAGAACATGTTTGATTGATTGTTTTGGTAATTTCCTCATTTGTATTTGTTGAGTGCATACACACACTCACGCAAGCGCACGTGTCATTAAAGTAACAAATAATCGATAAGTACTTGGGTCGAATCCACAGAGAGTGGAATGCTAGTCAACTAAAACCTAAAAAGAACTTATACTACAGAAAATTAAGTCAAGAGATGATGACGGAAGTTGGTCTTATAATCAAGTGATTAACGAAGGGCAAATTGGTTGAGAAGACAATTAGTGATGAGAATCTAGTGTTGTATGACGTGCATATATGATTAAGATTTTCTCTATTGATTTATAGTGCAGTTTTACTTCGTTGGCTTAGCAAGGGAAGTTCAGTGATGAGTTCAACACTTATGTGTACTCCGGGCGCGTCCTACAGATTCCTTATGTCTAAAGAATACGCTTCAATTCCTCCCCATATGTCTATGGTGGTAGGATCGAGTATTATTGGACCAAGACTCAATCCTAACCATGGAGGACCACTGCATATATCTACACTAATGGGGTCTACAGGCTGTTACCCTGGCCTTCATCTTGCGATGCACGGTTCTCTATACTAACCTACACATGTTATGAAGCACGAGACATGTCACTGCCTTTCGGATCTGTGATTAACCTAATACACATGGAGACTAATGCAGTTATGATGTGCCGTTATATGTCGACTAACGGTGAATAAGAACTACGTCAAGCTCAACTTATAAACCATTAAATCAATAGATAATAAAGGTGTTCATGCATGTCTTCATCACCATACAACCCTAGAACAAGATTTCTAGCCTAAAAACATGGAAGATATAATCAATAGTTCAAAACATTCAAATAACAAAGCATCCATGTTCACGATAGTTCACTGAAATAAGGACAATAAGGGAGGATAAGGATCTTTGTCCTTATTGAAGTCTTCCTTCTCACGAAGTTCTCCTGCCCTCCACAGATCTTCGGTTCACGATGTTGGTGAAGCCTCCTGAACTTCCTCAAGTCGTCAGCTCCTGGCTGCCACAGTAGCTCTTTAGAATCTGAGATAAAAAGTTTGGAGAAACCCTAATGATGTATTTATAGCCACGACCTCCGACATGTCGCTCCTAAGGACCGATGCGTCACAAGGTCTAACATCTGGGCGCCTGTGCAGTAGCAACGCGTAGCTCACAAGGTCTAACATCTGAGATAAAAAGTTTCTTCATTGAAGTCAGGACGCGTCGACTCTTATGGACCGACGCGTCACTCTATGTTATAATTCCCAGGTGCAGCTTGCGTGGTCGCGGCTCTATTTATTTTCGCTCCTAGACTTTCTCCCTCTTGAGTAGCTCATATAGGAGGCCAAGAATTGGTCTTTCTTGCAATAAATACAATTTACTCGAATTAATGCCCATACTCCTCAAAATCATGCAAAACTCATATAATTCCAGTGAGCTAACACAAGTTGGTCAATTTATCAAAATTAAGACTAAACATGCACCCATAAGCACACATATTTGGCCCTAAACAATGAGCATATGACCCCCAAAATATGGTTAGCTTGGAGCGCTAACAATATTATCTTATGTTGATGCACGGAATCAACTCCTTGGAATTGGAGTTGACCCGGATCAACTAGTGAGATTTAGTAGGGTGTGACTTTTCAAGCTACATATTGGAAAACAATCATCCGTTAGCTATGGCGTTGGGCAAACAGATTCCTTATCTGGAGCTGCAATTCAATGTGACATCATCAACCTGCAAAGGGGAAGTTCGGAGGTGATTCTCGGCCTCTTCAATGATCGGTCTACGAGAGAGAGAGAGAGAGAGAGAGAGAGAGAGATTGTGGGCCTCATTTGTACGGACGCGCATCCCTACCTAGGCAGGGTGTCGTCTCTAACACTAGTGCAGACAAACGTTCTCTTACCAATGAATTGTGGGGGAATCTCTACGTGGCTTTCCAAGAGGGGGTCGGCTTGCTTATGTGGTCCCTTCAATCTTGGTCGGCCGGGTTAGCCACGAATAAAGTTTATTTTTCTCCCATAACATAATAAATTACAAAAATATTAAATTTTAATTTGTTTTAATTATATTGAAAAATGAACTATTAAAAACATTGTGTTTTATTTGAAAATAATGGCCAATAAATGTTTATCTTATATTGGAAAAATATCCACAACATGTTTTATCCAAAAATATGATAAAAAAAGTGAATTACTGAAAAATCGTGTTTATCTTATATTTTTTTTGTTTTGGAATTTTACCAAATTTTTTTTTATAGTTATTAATTGTACTTTATATAATGTTTCTTAGTGATAAACTCTAATTGTGACCATTTCTATATCCAATATGTACTCCTATTTGTTAGAATATCTTTGTCATTTTAGAAATGTTTGGTGAATTTATGTTTGATAATATTGATATTTAAAATAATATATTTGGAAATATTATCATTAGAAATTATCCTATTTTAAGAAATTATTAAATGTTATATTCATTTATGAGTTGGTTTATTCTAATATATAATTTGCTTTTTCTTTTTTTAAAATTTTTTTCCTTCTATGTCATTTTAAATTTTGGGGAAATTTCATTAAACTACCATGTGGTTGGCTCTTTATCAATTCGGTATCTGTGATTTGACTTTGAGTAGTAACTTGTGGTGTGTCCCGTGAGCATATTGGTGTCAAAACACATAACCCCATTTGTTAACTCGAATTTAGGAAAAATTTAATTTCGGCTAACATTTGAATTTGTAAAAGGTTTCTGTTGGGGAAATTAAAAAAAAAGCAAGAAAAAACGAACAAAAGGAAAGGACACCAACATTTTACATGGAAACCTCACAAATTGGGGGAGAAAAACCACGAGTTTCCCATTTGGGAGAAGAGAGACTCACTGTTGATGCTCTTTGGAGTACATGAGAGGGGAAAGGGGTTGAGAGAGAAAGAGAGAGAGACCGGGAGTGTCCAAAGAAAAGTCCCCTTGGCTGGTGGGAGGCATCTGCTATTTATACGCTTCTGAACTTGATCACGCGTGCCCCCTTCGAATGCCAGCTCAGTTGTTAGTTCTTCAAGAAGGACTCAAGGCTTTTCGGTAAATTCCTCTGATCCTTTTGTTGTTGAGTGCTTCGGTATGGTAATGAGGAGGTGGGTTCTAGACGAGTCTTGGGGTGGAGTGGAGGTTGATGAAGGAGAAGGAGAGGTTGCAGTTAGGGTTTTGGGAAGCCATGCAGAGGTGTTTGAAGATGATGGTGGATTTGAAGATATTGAGGAGGTCGGTGGTGGTGGAGTTGCAGTAGGGTGTATTCGAGCCGAGCCGAGCCGAGCTTTCGTGTGTTTAAGCTCGGCTCGTGACTAAAAGGAAGAGCTCAAGCTTGGCTCGTTTATTAATCAAGCTTGAAATTCAATAAACGAGCCGAGCTTTCCTCTGCTCAAGCTTGGCTCGTTTATTAATCGAGTTGAACACCTAACGAAGCTCTTATCGAAGAAACACCGGTAGCCATGAACGGCTCGGCTCGAATACACCCCTAGAAAGAACAAGGGGGGAGAGAGAGAGACCCAAATATCTTATAAGTTATATATATATATATATATATATATATATATATATATATATATATATATATATACATCCACCAAAATTATATATCTCACCCTACTTTATAACCTAATTAATTATTATATATCTTATAACTTATAAGTTATATATATACATCCACCCAAATATTTTTAGTATATATATATATATATATATATAAACGAGCTCACAAACGAGCTATAAATGAGTTTGTTCACGAGCTGTGTTCACGAGCTTGTTCGCGAGCTGTGTTCACGAGCTTGTTCACGAGCTTGTTCGCGAGCTGTGTTCGCGAGTCAAAATGAGCCGAGCTTTCCTCTGCTCAAGCTTGGCTCGTTTATTAATCGAGCTTGAAATTGAAGCTTGACTCGTTTTCAATACGAGTTGAACACGAACGAGCTCTTGTCGAGCCGAACACCGAGCCGCTCATGAACGGCTCGGCTCGAATACACCCCTAAGTAGCGGAGGCAGTTGGTTGAGAGGGTGGAGGAGAAGTCCGGTGATGGTGGTTGGTTGAGAGGGTGGATTTGAGCAGTCGCCGGAGCAGTTCTTCAACCTGACGGGAATTGTTTTCTAAAGTATATATCTGAACAAGATTTCATCACATGAGACAAAAATGTCGATGTTAATAAACAATCAGGCATTGATTGATTACATCCGATCTTTATAATAAAACCTCATTCTTTTTCTTTTTTTCTAATTTCTCAAGACAAAAAAGGGGTATTGACAATATTGGACACATGCTTGTTTGAGCATGGTAAAAGTGGAAAAGGGTAAAAATAGAACTTTGTAGAGAGGTGTCATTTTCCTTGTGAAGTCTTTTATAAAAGCATGTTTAAATGCCTCGCTTATCCGAGCTAAAGGCAATCTTTTAAAGCATTTGGTTTTTTTTTTAATAAATAAACCATATTCATTATATTAAAAGTGTGATGCCTCTTACATATCGCCGATTACATAATTGTTTTTATCCATTGGACTTACTAAAACAAGCGGGAGTTCCAGAGATGGAGATATGTGTGTTGCCTTGGTTGGGAGTGATCTCCATCAACTTCCCGTGGCTCACTCCTGTGGTGTTGCATCCTCGAAGTCCAGGTCCAAGTCCGATGGATGCTGCCGGTCTCCGTCCTAAGTGACCTCCAGGCTTCTTTTGACAATGGTCTTCAAATCCAACAACTTTGGCTTTTTTGATGTATGATTTGCGTGAAACCAAGAGAGTCATAAAATCAATGTTGCGAATCAATTTCGTATAAACGCGTTGTTTAGCTTGGAAGCTTCTCCTCTTTCGCCCTAGCCATATACTCCAGGTTATTTCCATTACCACCAGGTACCATCCCATTCGGGCATCTGGGGCCATTTGTTTCATTGTTGTGTTTGCCCCCATATAGGTTATGTATTCGAGTAGAAGTATTGATTATGTAAAGGCCACATTAATGGTCCCAGACTTGCCGTGTATAGGTACATTGTAGGAGTATGTGCGTCGTTGTCTCCTCTGCTTCATCACAAAGGTAGCAATTCATACGGTCCTCCTACCAGTATCTTTTTGCTAGGTTGTGTAGCGTAAAGATTTTGTCATCCCTAGCTAACCAAGCAAAGAGTTTAATCTTGGTGGGGCACAGGGCCTTCAAGAAAGTGGTCGGAAGAGGGCTACATACACCTCTATCAATCTTGAAGCTATACAAAGATTCCACACTGAACTATCCATTCGAGGTGAGGTTACCATGATCTTGAGTCTGGGAGGTTGTTGTAGAAAGCGATATATGTTCCTCATTTACTCATCCACCTTTGATGGTAATGGTCCTGGTTTGAGGAGCGGTTGGTCGTCCTCCGGCCACTATATTGCCTGTGCTATGGTGATGCCCTCATTGAGTATCATTACCTATAATTCGGGGAGTAGATTGAGGGGTGTTTGCCCATCTAACCATTTGTTGTGCCAATTGCTTGTAGAAAGACCATTACCTAGTGTTACTCTCATGTTGGCCATAAAGATGTCTCGTAGTTCCAAGACCCCTTTCCAAAAGTATGATATCCTTTGCGAGGGTGGGCTAGTGGTGTTATGCTACCCCCTTTGAAGTATGTTTGCCCAATTATTTTTCTCCCAATTCCAGCTTCCACTTGTAATATTCTCCACTACCATTTTCCAATAAGAGCTTCGCTAAAATATCCGATGTTGATGATTCCGTATCCCCTTGTTCCTTTAGTTGGCATAAACGGTCCTAGCTAACGGTCAATATGCCTTTAAAGATTGGCCGAACCCTCTCCACGTGGAGTCTCTGCGGGTTCCTTTGATGTCCCGGGATACCCAATCCGGGAGTTTGTAGATAGCCATCCTTAAATTGGTATGACTGAGAGCACGGAGTTTATAAGGGTTAACCGGGCTCCTGTCTGTAGTAATTTACCTCTTCAGATGCCCAGCCTACCCTTGATTTTCTTAATTAGAAGCTTTCGATCCTCCTCCCTGGGTTTTGTCCCTGAAATTGGCATGCCTAGGTAATTGATGGGTAGGGCGGCTAACTTGCAGTTCATGAGGAGGGTTACATCTTGGGGGGTCGTAGCTGCTCGTTCTACTTGGTATGATAGCGCTCATGTCATAATTTACCTTGAGGCATGTGAGTCCCTCGTATAGATAAAAAAATGAGCTTTAGGATGTTGAATTACACTATATTGCTTGTGCAGAGGATTAACTGGTCATCCACGTATTGCAGGGCAGTGATTTCATCTCCCTTACTATGCCCTACGGTACTCTATTGAATAGGTGTGCCTTCGTTACTTTTGTTAGTGTTACGATTAGGACATCAGTAACTAGTACGAATAGGAGTGGGGATAAAGGATCGCCCTACACAGGCCTCTTTTATGTCGTACATATCCTGTGAGGGACCCGTTTATGAGGAAGGTGGACTTGGAGGAATGTAGAACTTCCCTTGGCCATCCTATCCATCTGGGCACAAAACCTCATGCATGTAGGATGTCCAGGAGGAAGTCCAGTCTACATTGTCAAAATCTTTTCAAAGTCGACCTTCATGATCGTCCCGTCACCCCTTCTCCCCCTCATTTAGTGAATGAGCTCTTCGGTGACAGCTATATTATCCTGAAACACCTTCCCTTGATGAATGTCGTTTGGTTTTCATACACTAGCTTTGCTATGACATTTTGTAGTCTGTTTACAAGCACTTTGGTGACCACATTCATTGAGCAGTTGAGGAGACTGATCGGCCTATAGTCTCCGATGCTCCGCAGAGTTTCTCTTTTCGGGATTAAGATGATATGAGCCTAGTTTATTCATTCCAGATTCATCCTTCTTTGATAGAGGTCATGGAAGAGTTGTTAGAAGTCCTGGAAAAGTTGTTGGAGATCCTCCTTAATGAAGTTTCATCCTTGTTGACTCAATAGAAGGTCATGAGGAGACCGTCTGACCCTGAAGCTTTATTGTAACGCCCCGAAAATCCTAAGTTATCTTTTGGATAAATTCCTAATAAATAATGAGATGGATTGGAAAAGAAATTAGTAATGACTCGATTGTTGTTAAAACCTCAACCTCGAGAAGATCGGAAGTTAACAATAAATATGACTTAACTATAAATGGTAGAGAAGGCCCTATTGGGGCAAGCCACTTATAATGAAATAGTTGGTTGTGGATAGTAGTGAAAGCTAGGTTAACTAGACGATGAATTATTTAATAGTAGTTTAACCCGATTAATTAACCGAAGAATCTAGACAAATATTGGAGTCCCGGATAAAGAAGATCGGGGCGAGGTCAAAAGTGATATTCAGCCCGGATCCTGGCCCGGATATGAGACCGGTACCGTGAGAGTATAGTACACCGTAGAGAGAGGGTATTTATCTTAGATCCGATTTTTTGGATCTAGCGAAAATGAATAACATCCCTGATGCTACTGATAGAAAAGGTGATGATTGAGATTCATAAAGTAGATAAAGTATAGTATAGTGAATAATTGAGGAGAGAGAGAGAGATTTCTCATCTCTTTAAACCCTCTCAACCGAAGGCCCTAGTAGAGCTAATGGCGTCTTTCCTCCTCCCCTTGGTTTGTTCTCCTTTTCTTCTCGAAAGCACCCAGCATCTCCAGTGACTCTTGGCGCCTTCGCCTGCGCCTCCTCGTTATCCCCCACCACTGCTCATACCTGCGCTGTTGGCCGAAGCTTGACTGCAGCTCGCCTGCATGGCCGATTTGAGCCTCGCTCAGCGGCCCGCGACCTCAAGCCCGGTGCCTCCGCCGCACTGCACACTGCAGGAGCTCTCACCAAGCCCTCGTTGCGCCCGGGCATGCGTGGCGGCCTTTTCTCCCTCGCAACCCCTCTGCAGTCCTTTCAAGCGTCACAGAGGTCGCCATGAACCGAACTTCTGGCCAACCATCTCCTTTCCACCACTTTCGACTCATGGCATCCAGCGACTCCGGATTTAACCTATTCCAGTCTCCAAACATTCACGGTGAGAACCCTTAATTTAGATTTTAATTATGAATGGTGTTAGGGAATTGGAGTTTAATAATGAATTTTTCATGAAGTTACTTAAGGATTGGAAGCTATGAAATAGCTAAGTATAGATGTTATGTAATGCATGTATTTAACTAGAGTTGATGTGTATGGTTGTACTTAATTTCCGGAGCCCTAATTATAGGGGAGATGCTGCCGGATTTCTCATGGAATTTCTAAGTTATAAATGCCCTGTTAATGAGCATGTTAATACACCTAAGTGTAATTAGCTCCCATGCTTACTTGCCATGTTTTAGATTGATCTATGTTACTAATTAAATATGCTTAAGAATTTATGTAGAAATGTTGGAGGCATATAATGCTTGTTAAGTAGAGAAAACATAATATTAAGAGTTCTATGACTCTTATATGCTCAGTGGAGCTCAAAGTGGGTTTAAATTTAAATACGATTTCCGTATTCTTGGATTTCGTATTCTTTAGCTATAGGACTGAGTTTGGAGAAAAGACGGATTTTTTCTTAATAAGTACTCCTGTTAATCCTAGGAAGGGAGAAAGGTCCAGAGGCTGCCAAGGACCGAAAGTGATTCCCTAGGAAGTTGCGAGGACCTCGAGGTGAGTGGACTTTCGTACATTATGCTTTGTTCGTAATTGCAACGCATCTTGAATTTCTCATGATTTATACGAAGTTTTGAATTGAATTGTGTTTACGATGGTTTTCATTTCTATATTAGTATTTTGGTTTTCAAGCTTACACTCGATTAAGAAAGGTGAACTAGCATATTCTCTTATAAAGAAATGCCTTAAATTGGTAGAATGAGGAGTTAGTAAGATAAGTCATCCTAGCTAGACAAATCCTAAGATTCAGTGAGGATAGAATTAGGAGCATTGATATTGGGTTAGGGATGGAGGGTTTTCAAACGGTTTCCTAAAATTCATACTTTCAACCGCTTTAGCATGAAATTTCATCCCTAATTCCGAAGCCCATATCATCGGTTAGGTGCATTTGCATGACTATCGTGCACGCGGTGAGGGCGTACCTCACGATCGTCGAGGATGGGTGCTCGCGCCCTAGGATCGAGAAAAGCGGCGGGACATACCCCGATAGTTGTTTCTTCCGGAAATCGAACCTAGTGTGCTAGTGTTTCAGGAGGTATTGCATATCTATTTAGCGCATATACTATGCCAAGGATGATTGTGATCAGCATATTTGTTTATACGGGTTTTTCCTGTTTCCGAGTACATTGGCATGTTCACTCGATCCAAGATAACAAACATATTTCCATGTTTTGAATTGCTTACATGCTAGTGTCCTACTTTAGTTTGAGATTTAGATGTATGGAAATAAAGTGCGAATACCGCGGTAATTGTTCATAATACAGGCTCGCATAGCCTCGGCCTCTGTTGTTGTTTTTACATTCAGCGGGACCTGGGGGCCCGCATGAAGGTCGTGTTAATGCAAGGGTCGAGGTCTAGATGGCTCGCTTGACTACATTTTTACATTTATGTAATATTCTGTGAATTTGTTTTGTAATTTGGATTATGGTTGTATTTGGGGCCTCACTTTGCCAGACTTGTTGTGTATTGTGTTATGACATGATCTCGGTCATGCCTGGACTCCCAATAGGGAGCAGGCTATGTTATGATTATGACTCTGTTTGAGAGTAGTTTTCTTATATCATGAGTCTAGATTCCACAGCTTATGGGTTGGAGGCACGCCCGACCCAGCTGGTGTGACACCGGTCTCCTTGTAGAAAGGGGGTGTTACATTTATCCACATTTAAATCTCTCACTGTTGTTTGTATTTTTGCTTCTGAAAACTTAGCTTCAAGGTGCAAGAGGTTGATGCATTCCTTGTCCTGATAAAGTTGTTGTCAATTGGTGGTAAGTCGCTAGTTTCGGGTTGTTCCGAATAGCATGCGAAAGTATTCATGTATCGTGATAGATATCTCTTTTGGGTTGTTCATCGTTCATCCCTGGTGTTGTGACTGGCTTATCTAGTTTCAACTTTTCCGCTGGTTAGTTATGGCAAGAATGAATTTTGTGTTGTGGTCTCCTTCCTTCAGTCATGTGATCCGGGACTATTGCCGCTATAGTGCCTCCTATATCAATATAATCACCTCATATTCCCTTCGGTGTGAGTTGTAGGTCTGTTTCTCCCTTTGTGTTAGCGGTCTCCTTTTTACGATAGTATCCAACTTTTTGATTTCCTTTAGAAGATTTACTTTTCTTTCAGCCTGTCTTTTCGTTTCCTCCCATCTCCATTTTCTCAGGCGACCTCTGATTAGTGTAATCTTCTTTGCCAATATATATCCATACACCAAGGCGATGGAAATCGTTGTCGACCCACCAGGCTTTTACTCGCTCCCAAAACCCTCTTCCTCAGCCTATTCTATGTTGAATCAGAATAGGTAGTGTTTATGTTCATAGGTCCCGTATTCCAGAGCTATTAGAGTGTGGTCGGAGTATATTCACGTCAGGGTTTTCTGCCAAATTCTCGGGTTGTCAGTTACCCACTCTATGAAGAGGAGGAATCTGTCTAGATGTGCAAAGGTTGGTTGATCCTTTCCATTGGACGATGTGTAGTGCCTTCCTCTAAGTAGGGGGTCGATTAAGTAAAGCTCCTGAATTATTGAGTTAAATTCGTACTGGTCCCTGCTATCTTGGTGGTCCAAGCTTCTTTCTTTCCTGTTTTGATTGGATTTAAGTCGCCACATAAGATCCAAGGTTCATCCCCCGGGCCCCTAACATGTTTCAGTTCCTCCCAGAAGAGGCCTTCCGGGTTCTGTCACAGGGGTCATAGGCTGATGTACACATTCATTCTTTGCCAGAGGCTCCGTGTTTGAATTGAGTTGTAACAGTGAAGGATGTTGTGTAGTTGTGTATCAGTTCGAGTTCAGTGGGCCGCGAATCTATACAACATCCCCCTCTAGTGTTTGTGGTGGGTAACACTAGATGCCTGTCGTGGGTCATTCCACCAATTGATTTCCATATTCTGTTGTCCACCTAATCCAGCTTTGTCTCTTGTAGACAAAAGACATCGGCTTTTTGTGTTTGTATGAAGTCTCTCTAGCTAGGAAACGCTTTTTGCGTTTCGCTAGTCCTCTAACATTCCATGTGATGACTTTCATGAGTAAACCTGGTATTTCCCTGTGTTTCTAAGAGGGGAAGGAGGCTTAGTTGCTTCCTCTGGCCCTCTTGGTGCGCCTTCACTCCTCCTCCTTTATTTGGTTAATAAAGGTGTAGGCGCCCTCGGGATGACTCTCCATGTCGACTCCCACAGTCCAAGTCGCTAAGATAAGTGTCTTGTCGGGCCACCGGGCTAGTGTTAGAGGAACATTAGTGAGAATAGGGAGTATACCTTCCGTTTTCTTTGGAGCTCGTTCCTTATCGGTTGCTGCCACTATTGCTCAAGGGTGGGTTTCTTCTAGCACCTTCTTTTTTCAGGGCCTGCCTCTAGGTCTTGGTGTAGTTAAGGAGGGGTCTTTGTCCTTCTGTTGCCCTTGTTTGAGTACCAGGTGTTGGTAGTCTTGCTGTAGATCTAGGGAAAGTAATGCTGGTGGTGATTGTGTTGTTGTCTGCCTTCTTGATGGCTTGGGATTGTCCTGAGCAACTTTGTCAACTATTAAGGCCCATGTATCGTCGGTGACGAGATTCCATGCTCCCTTGATAAGTCTTAGGGCCGCCTTGATCATGTCTAATCCAATACCCATGCCAAATTATAAGAGTAGATTTTGTTCATGTTGTGCTTAATGTTCGTCATGGGTGGAGTAATTTGCATCGAATGACAATTTTCTTCGTTATGGACCAAATGATAAGGGGTGATTTGCCTTAGAGAGCAATTTTCTTCTTTTAAATTAGATGCAAAAGTTTTGTCCATAAGTTCATGCCCAATTGGGTCCAAATCATCCAGTAACTGGGCCGCCTAATCATTTGATGGGCCGCATTGGGAGTGGGCTAATGTTGGTGCATTAGCGGGCTTTACTGGGCCTCCGACTAGACCCTGGTCCCGCCCAACCCACTTGATAAGTGTTCAAATTGCTATATTTGATTATCATAATTCTATACACTTAGCATGTGATCCTGATGATTTGGAGGATGCTGGTACTTAAAATGTATTATTTTTGTGAATCAGGACAGACCGGGGAAACTCGATGACAAAGTTAGGGATTTGAAGCAGATTCAACAAAGAAGGCTGAAAAAGAGAACTAGACGGATCCGTCTGGTAACAGGCGGTCCGTCTGTAGTAAAGGAACTGAATTTAGACGCTAGACGAGCCCGTCCAACTCACAAACGAGACCGTCTAATCAAGATGGAACAAAAGGGTCCAAACATAATACAGTAAGCGACCTCGTACGGATTATCAACGGGGTCATCAACTGTAACACCGCGGAATTTTTAAATAAATAATCAGAAAATTTTTGAGAATTTCAAAGAGATTAATTAGCACAGAAAATGAATTAATTACTTTAAAACTCAATTAAAGGAAAATCGGGAGTTAATGGACCTAAAATCTAGCTTCACAACTAATTGGGCCCAGAGAAGGCCATATTGGGTCATGCCACTTACACTTGAAATAGTTGGAGGTAGATGGAAAGGATAATCCCGGTTAATTAATAGAGAAAATCATTAAGTGCTAATTAATCTGGATTAATTAAGAGGGAGATACCAGAACAAAGCTAGAGTCCTGGTAAAGTAAATCTGGCCTAGTCAAAAGCCGAAAAATATGGACCTATGTCGGGCTTGTTAATGCGACCTGTGAAGTTACAGTGTTCCCGTAACTCACTGATAGGAAGTAAAGAATGAATTAATTAAATAATGAATAAATTAATCAATTATAATTATACAGATTCGAGTTAAAGGCGTCGCTCGTGACCCTATGATAATTGATTTAAATAACATTTGATTAAAATATTTTTATTTTTTTAAAATACTTTATGTGTTATAAGAGAATGAGAGAGAGAGAGAGAGAGAGAGAGAGAGAGAGAGAAAAGGTCTCAATCCCTCTCTCATTCTCATCTTCATCTCATACAAGCCCCCCCTCTCTTCTTCTCCTTCTCCCTTGCTCGCGCCCATCGGCCACTTGCAGCCTCCTAGTGTTGCCTGAGTCCCAGCCCCCTTGCCTACGTCGTCAACCGCCCCAAGCCCCTCCGCGGACGTGCGCAACGCCAGCTCCGCCTGCAGCCGCTGCGGGCGCCCAAAGCTCCGCCCGACGCCTCCACACCCGCGGCCCGCGATCGAGCTCCGCCAGTGCCGCCCGAGGCTGACCACCCCTGTCTCCGACCTTCCTCCTCGCGATCTCTCCCTTTCGGCGAGCACCTCTCTCCTCCGGCCCGCATCCATCTCCAATCGTCGAGAGAAGCTCGTGCAGGAGCTTCAAAGGGCTTCAAGTAAGCCTACTACGAACTTTAAAATTTGGGAAAAACTATGAATAATGGTCTAAATTCAT
Organism: Dioscorea zingiberensis; assembly: GCA_026586065.1. NCBI lineage: Eukaryota > Viridiplantae > Streptophyta > Magnoliopsida > Dioscoreales > Dioscoreaceae > Dioscorea > Dioscorea zingiberensis. Next base: position 27,830,373 of record CM048822.1, on the reverse strand, counting down.
GCATGAATTATAATGGGGATTCTAGGCTATGAATGGGCTTATGTGTTGTGTAAATTAATTAGATTGTTAATATGTATGTTTGTATAATTTCGGGGCCCTAGAAATAGAGGAGATGCTACCCGATTTTTCTTAAAATTATACATGATTAAACGTTCATGATCATGAATAGCTTTTGATTAATCTTGAAGCGCATGTTAGATCCTTCAATCTAATCTATCTAAGGATGAAGTTCGCAAGTCATCAATTTCGAGTAATTCTGTATTTTCTTCATGCTCTTTAGAAGTACCTAAATACATGTTAATTGGAAGCATGCTCTGGTTAAGTTAATGAAGTTATTGTATTCTTCGAGTTTAAGTAAGAGTACAAGCTAAGAATACGGATTCCGTATTCATGAATTTCCGTATTTCGATTTTTAGGAAAAGATAAAGGGAAAGACAAAGGCAAGTCAGCCGCTGCCCAAGGACCGAGCCAGTCCTAAGCTTCTACTAGACTCAGGTGAGGGAACGAAACTGAACATTTCCGTATTTTCGTCGTATTATTTATGAAATGTTTGATTCTATTTTGAAAAGCATGATATAGAATTTAAATGAGATTTCCTAAGTTTTGGAAACCGTATTATATTGATTGATAGGCTTTTCTTTGGAAATGAATTTTGGAATATTCATAAAAAGATTCCATTTAAGAAATATGAAATAGAAAGAAAATAATTAGAAGTATTGATTCTCTGCATCATACTATCATACTTGCTTGCACTAGTGATGGTACTTTGATAGAGCTAGAAAGTACGATACTAGATAGGGAAGGGGTGATTTGTTAAACTCTGCATTTCTTAAAGTCCAAACTATCTATTGTAAAAACTTCCCATTTTCAAGAAATAAAACCTCATTTCCATACTCGTAGAGTGCCTAGTACGCGTACATCCTATCTTAGAGATAGTCACCTTGCGGGAGCCATAGTAGAACCTTGAGGGCAGAGATGGTACCCCGACAGGAGCCCATAGAGGACCATAAGGGTTCATCCTGATTACACGCTGGTTCCGCAATTATTGAAGTAGAGGTGTAGGTGAAATTAATACTATTAAAATATGATGTATGCTCCTGTATATCCCACTTTACGGGAGCTATATTCGGACCGTGATGGCTATTGGTGTCGATTTTTATCCACCAAGGGAAATTAAAGAATCATATACAGTACCGATGATGAAATGAATATGATGATCATGCATGTTATTTTAGTTAAGATTTTATGAAATCTGGTATGATTATATCTGATTGAAGATAATGCATTGATTGTCATATTATTTTGAAATGCATTATTCTTCATACTTATATATCTTGTACATTTTTAAGAATTTATTTTAGATTTCTTTTATTGATTTCATACAGGTATAGTATTACTTGACAGCACTGTTTTTCTCACTGAGCTCGAGTAGCTCATCCTTATTTTATGTGTAATTTTGTAGGAGATAGAGAGGTATTCGATCATATCTAGAATCAAGGAGAGAGTCTTGTCACTTTTAGTTGGCTCTGACCATCCCGCTGCTATGTTATTATTTTAAATTGTTGTATTTGACTTAGGAGAGTTATGGACTCCTTATATGATTTGTGTTGTATTACTCTAAATATTTGGTATTGTACTCCAACAGTTTGAGTATTTATGACATTAGAGTCTGCTTATGGGTTAAGTTTATTAGATTAATACAGCCTTAGGCCCAGGGTTCACCCCCTGACCTTGCTAGTATAACACATGTCCCCTATTTGGAGATGGGTGTTACATCAACGGGGTTGTATGTGAAAAATATGGGGTAATTTATTCATATAGAACCGAATTTCAAGACATAGACGGACCCGTCAATTACTCGACGGTCCCGTCTATAATGGGCCCTCAGGGCAGTAATGTTAATCTGTTGAGTCTAAGCGCCTCGTAAATTACATTCCAATCCTAATGGTGCTGAGGGCTATAAATATTGAAGATTAGGGTTTCGAGAGGGAGCTTTCAAACTCCATTGACCACCCTTGGAGGCTCTTATCACCCATCATCACTACCATCCACCACTGAGAAGGAATCAACCCTCTTGAAAGAGCACACTAGAGCAAGGAGCATTGCTAGACGACGACGGAGCATTAGGGGAGTATACGCAACGGTCCTCGCCAAGAGCGTTCGGAATAGCGTATCACTGTCCTATGTCTTTTACTGTAGTCATTATTATATTTTCTATGTGTTCCTCTTTAATGAGGAACTAACCCTTTAGATACTTGAGTATTGATGAACTCTTGGGTTAATGTATGACAATGTCTCTTGTTTGTTTGATTAATTGATGTGTATTGAGATTTATTGAGTGTATTCATTTCATTGAATGCTTACGTTGCCACGGCCCTAATATTCAATAGGTTTATACGAGGGAAGAAGCGAACGTCTCCTCGTTTTAGAACTACCTCAATAAAAAGGACTGTAAATGTACCGAGAACTCGGGCATTAAGGAGAGTAACTCTTTCATATATCTTATTCCCGCATTTCTTCTAAGAAATAGGTTCCCTAAAACCCCAATCAATATTAGTAAATTCGGCCGCGATAGCGGGAGTAAAAGCGATATAGAAACCCTTGGTCCAATCCCATTTGATCAACAAGTAGGGGCATTGTCTGTATCCTGTGCTAAGAAGCCAAGAGGGATTTATACCCGAGTATCTCTTATCCTGACTGATCATCCTTAAATTTCATCCCGCTCTTCACTTCATAGTGACTCCAATTTCTCTTCCTTAATTTCATCACTTAGATTAGTAAACATCACAACTCTGTTCAGGTTAAATAGTAGATAAATAGCTAGTACTAGTACTTCTTACAAGTCTCTGTGGATTCGATACCCGACTTCTTATTATATTACTTGTTTGACAAGTGCACTTGCGGTAGTAAGCATGAGCATATGGTTTTATCACCGTTCCTCTCTTGGCTAGGGTCCGCTCTAGTTGAGTGTTGGCTTTGGGTTGGTGGGTGTCGTTTGACAAAGGTGCGCGCGTGCAACATCTTCAACGACCGTGGCTTGTCCGTGTGGTCGCTCTTGATTCGTCGGTTCCATCCTTGATACTACCTCGTCAACGGTCACCTTCACTTCCCGGGGTTGTGAACCGTGTGACTAGACCTCGCCTAGAAAGCCAATCATGTTAGCCTATTGTTCCACATCATCGGTTGAGTGAGCATTATCCACAGTTGGGGCCCCCTCCTAGTCATCTGCCACATCATCGCTAACTTATGGTGTCTCTCTGCGTGAAGCATTCCCCCTCAGGTCGAGGTTGCTCCATTGAATGTAGGTACGACCAACGTTGTACCCTGTTCCTGGGCCACCTACCACCCTTCCGACGCCCTTGTACAACAACTCGAAAAGGGGTTTGGGTCCATTGACCGGTCCCTTTGATCCCGGACTCCTGGTCAGGCCTGTGTTGCTATTGGTTCCCGAATGAGGACTCCACTCTGTTTCCTCTTTCCGATAAGCTTCGCCGGCGATTCGAAGTCGGTCACTATCCTCTTCCTTTTTTAACTGAATCACATATAATTGTAGCCAACTCCATATATTTATTTTATTCAAAGGAATGAAGAATATTTTAACGCAAGTTCGAATTTGCGATGGGTGGAGAAATTGTACAATAAGTCGTGGATACACTTCTTGATAATGGGATTTGTGGACAACCCATGAAAGATAGTAAATATAAGGTTTACAAGTTACTTTCTGATGTAATTGAAGGCAAGGAAGGAAGATTTCTTGAGACGTCTTCGCTAGTGAAGACCTCCACCTGTCACGATGGACTTCGAGGCTTCTCTGACTGACCCTGCTTTACTGCTTCTTCCGTGCCGGATCTCCAACAACTCTATAGGATTTCTGATTGCCCATGCTCCATCTCAACCTCGATTTTGTGCTTTTTGCTACCAATGCTACAGAAAATGTGGCATGGTAGTGATTTCCTTTTCCTGACTCGGAGCACCACACGAAGTCCGTCGGCGAACTCTGTTCCTCGACCGTTGATGTGTACAAGTTCTCCAATCGGCTTGAGGATGTGCGCTACTATCTCCCTATGCTAGCAAAAAGCGGTAATTGCCGGATAATCCCCAACAGATTACCATGTCGGCCTTCGTCGGGTTACAGGGATCAGGTGACCATGGCGAATACTGAAATGAGAATTCGGATAGTTTGATTTTGCCTTATGCCTCAAGTTGTCGCACCATTGTCGGCGAGGGGTATGCCATAATGACCATCCCTGAGCCCTTTCTTCGATCACTCCCAGTCTTCCTCTTAGAGGAAAGCCAGTGTCTCCGCCAGTCGTCATTCGTTTATTATCTCTCCTTTAACCTTTGTGCTGGTGATGTTTGTGAACCGTTGAAGTGCCTCTTTACTTCGAATCATCTCGTTGTTGAATGCGAGGGACAGGTGGTGCTACTCCGCTATTGCTTCCTTCTCTGGTGAGCACTTTGACGTGGGAGGAGGAAAAGTAGGTTGTGGCTGCTTATTGATTGGGGCTTTTCCTCCTATTAGCATCCTCGGGCTTTTATGAAGCTACCACGCCCTTTTCCCCCTCCCTCCGAGCCTTTGCTCCAGTCATTCGTCCTCCAATTCTTGCACCTCCACTCCGCAGCTCCTACAAGTGGGGGCCTTTCGACATTCCACGGCTATGTGACCCTATTGTAAACACTGCCCCTAAACCTGGACCATCCCCGTCAGTGTTTAGACCCGTGGAGGTGATCGCTAATGGTTGTCCAGATTCCAGTGAGGTTATATCTCCTTTTCTAGGCGTCATTGCCGCTTAAAAAGGACCTCAGTCCATTCTCCATCCTTCGAGAGAGGTTGCGTGGGAGCCTCTGGTGTGAGGTGCTGAATTGATGCAGTTCCTTATCAATGTGCCAGCATAGGTAAGTCCCAATTGTCTCTCATCCTTATTTGGTTATTCTTACTACAGGATGGGAAAGTCAGGACGTCCATCGACTTTCCCATTTCCCATCATTATTTGATCATAGCCAAGAGAAAAATACAAGTCTTTTTTATTTTCATGAGCTCATTAGAACCAAACGGTGAAGTAGTTGGTTGAATTTTGAAAGGTTTTTTTTTTTTGGTTTAACATAGGCCATAAAGACCCCCATATGGGTCAATTGAAAACATGGCCATAAGCTCCGAGAAATAAACTCAATCAATCGCCCATGACCCCTCACCATGCGCGTAAAGTCTTTGATGAGTAAAATCGACTCGAGCTTGCTCTCCTGATTTATGGGGACGGTGACTCGATCCCAGGATTTGCCCAAAGAAAATTACCCAATGCACGAGACCCAAGGTTATACCGCTAAGCTATGAGCCTTTTAAATTGACCAAGGGTTCAACTAGTTCCACACCTCTTCTTAAATCACTCAACTATTGTTGGGTACTAGACAAGTGGGGGCAGCCTCGTCTCTGCGCCTATATAATCCTGAAACAATAGTCACGGTTATAATGATCAGCGGAGCTGCTGCTCATGTGTAACTAAGATCCGGCAATCACATCAATTCTTTGCATAACATCGAACTTAATCTCACTAACACTTCTGAGCAAAAGTTATCAAATCTTTCAAATCCCTTTTTTTTTATGTAAATAATAATAATGATGAAAATAGTTCGAATTAGAAGGTATACATTGATTAGTTTCGAAAAACAGCTCGACTTAATCATGACAACTCAGTTAAATTGCTCGATACCATGATTGTCAAGATATCACCTTATAAAATCCAAAGTTCTCTTTGCATATGTAAACCCACCAAAATAACCAAGTACACAAGTATCCTTATAAAACCTATGAGTTGTATACATGTTCAGGAGTATGATTTAAAGGGTAGCTAAGAAAGGATACACAACAAGTAGAGCACCACTGACTGAACACACGAATTTGTTCATTCTCTGTACTGGCGAAAACAAGAAACTCCCTTACCTAAAATTTGTTCCCCTGACACTAAATTCCATGAACATTCAAGTTACAATTTACAATTGCAACATTTCCTGTCTCACCTGAACACATGAAAAGAGAAAAACAAGCCTGTGAAAAAGAAATAAGGAAAAGCATTTAACAAGTAAACAACTTGGTGTGGTGCATGATGATAAAGGCCCGTGCACAATAAACCTGCATGAAATAAAAATAAAATCCCATATAATCTACCTCATTTACAACTATCATGTGCATCCCCAGGTTCTCTGGGTTCTGTACATAAATAATACCAAACATTGTTCCCTTGGAACAAACTGTTTCTTGACATTGCAAATTTTGAAGTGATTGTGAAATTGAGCATGGGAAATAGCAAGAACAAATCCCAACAGACCCACCCCCACCCATTTATAAAGGAGGTACTATTCCAATGAATGACTTGAAAGGAGGGTCTTCGGGAATTTATTGTCCTCCAAGCATAGATAAACCATTTCGGTCAAGATGTTCCCTCCCACAATAATCCTAGAACAGGCCACAGAGCTGCTTTCCGTAAGCAAACAGCTGGAGGAAATATAATAGGCCCGCTAAAAGATGAGTTGGGATATATCAAACAGTCAATATCCAAAGGAAAAATAAAGGCAAGCTATTATGAAAAGATTTAACTTTACACCATCCTATTAAATGATAAGGGGCTGGAGGAAATAATTCATGTATTGGTTTTGCACATCTTTTAATCATTTGATTTTGCCACCACCTTGCTGAAGAACAGAGAACAAGGAATGACATTTCTGGCCATATTGAGTTAGAAAGGTGAGATATCTGCCCAGAAAACACTGACCACTCACAATTGGCTACAACCAGTGGCTACAATCAGTAATACAATCCTACAATTTGCAAGGGAAGAGACTTCAATATCAGAGTGAGAGCTCTAAAATTTCAAACATCCAATACTTATCATGGGAACATCTTAATTGATCACCATATAGACAGTCAGAAGGCATTCCAATTAACATTATCAAAAGACATATGGATACAAGTTAAAAAAATACACCATAACACTTGGTACAGAGCTAGAGTAGAATTTCCTTGTGTCATCTGTGATAATACTGTGATTTTAAAACCACGATTTCATATTGGATGCTTTGAAAAGTGCCAAGTGCCATTGGTAGGTAACCGGCTTAACCGGGCAAGCTAGGTTCTCATCTAAACTCTTAAATAGCTTTATCCCTCATTGATTTAATTAAATAAGATTATATTATAAGTTTAAATAATAGTTTAAATTAATTCTTTAAATATATATATTTTTTTAATTTTAATAATATTTTTTGGACCTAAGAAATAATATTTGGGTGCATTGACGGACATGTTACGTCAAAACATTATTAAATTAGATGCACGATGTTTGGGTCTAGAATAGACCAAAGCAGATCTAATAAATAAATTTCGGGTGCATTCCAGGGTCAATTAGGTCCGACCTTCACAAATTAGGCGTGTTGTGCTTTGCACCTAAAATAAATTATAGTACACCTAATCCGAATATATGTGACCTAAAAAATAATTTTTGGGGCATTGAGCAACCTGTTAGGTCTAGACATTACCAAATTAGGCACATGATGTTTTGTACACAAAATAAATTAAGATGTGGTCCTAAGAAATTATTTTTGGGCGCATTGAAGGACCTCTTAGGTCTGGATGTTATCAAATTAGATGCACATAAGATAATAATAAAAAATATTCACAAGAAGAGAATTTTTATGAAAAATTAAATCACCTTAACACTCACTAATTTTCACCCTAAATAATAAAAAATCAACAAAAAAGGAGATAATAATAAGAAAAACATCGGAAAAAAACCTTTACACTAGTTTGATAATTTTTTCCACCAACCCACAAAACATATAGATATAAAACTATATAATTAATTTGTTTGGAACAAATTAAAAATTAATTAAAATTATCAAAGTTTAAAAATAAAAATTTATTTACGTTTAAAAATATTATTCAATCACATATGTAAAGTGAAATTTATAAAATATAATGCAAGAAAGTACTTAAAAATTAAAACTAAATTTAAAATTAGTAATATAATTTTGTTTAATAAAATCAATGGAAGATAATTGTAGAATCATATAGCTAATTTTGAGGAGAAAAAAAGGAGAAAAGAGCTACTGGTTAAGCCGGTTACATACAACTCAATGCACAATTCACAATTCACAATTCACAATTCACAATTCACAATTCACAATTCACAATGCACTAGTCTTGGAGACAAATAAGGTTAATTGTCAACATCGAAGTGTTAAGTTCGAGCTACAAAACAATCACTCCGACCTATAATTGACCGACTTGGACACACCAAAAAATATGAACTGGGTGAGTAAATTTTTTTTAAGATTCAATTTCTCAAATTTGTATAAAATACAAAAAAATCATCAATAATTCAAAAATAGAGAATTCAGTAAACAGAAAATAAAATTTATATTAAACTATATAAAATAAAAAGAAGCAGTAGTCTGATCTCCTGATATCACAGAGAATAAATTTAATAATTCTGCATAACTAAATTTCATGGATGCTAAATATGGAATTGTCGAAACTAAATGACTTAACAATAGTACAAGGTATCAAAAGAGAAAAGAATATTTACCAAAAAAAAAGAGAAAAGAACAGGCAAAAATCTTAGAGAGAATAAGTCAAGAGAGAGTATCATCATATTAATGGTGGAGAAACTTATCTTCAATCCTAAACTTGTCTGACTTTACCGGGACAACTTATCTTCAATCCTAACGAGTCATATAATGGTGGAGAAACTTAAGTGACTGTCTAAAATAATGCTTGAGTAAGGTACTCCAATTCAAACCTGATTGTTGGCCTGCATGGTCTAAAAATAGATGGCTCAGGAGAGTCAACCTGTGACTCTGGTGAGACAGCCAACTAGTCCAATTAAAAATAGAAGTCTACATGAATACAACCTTCTCCTCACCATAAATTGGTGGTAGATTGGATGTTGGACCACATTTTCTAAATAACGCTAAGAATCGAGAAAGTTATTGGCTTCCAAAGATTGCATCAGAAAAAAAAATGTGACGCAAAGTAATAATACAAGGTAGATCAGATCACAAAACCTGGGCGCCAAAAACAGGGACAAGAAAAAGTACATGATCAAACAACTGTTAGATCATGCAGATTCTATACCATGTTTCCTTGGGTCTCCATGAGTTAACATCATCAGCATCATTCCTATGGATGTGCCTAAGGATACCTTCAACTTTCAGATCACCAACTAATGTAACAACTAGTTCTATTTTTTGTAGAAGAATGAGTCCATCACATCTGTACCATAGACATTTCATTTTAATCATCAGATGGAATAAAGAGGAAGAAATTAACATCTAAGGTAAGCCATTGATATCACAAAGTAGACACATAATATGTAAAAATTGAATTAAACCATAGATGATAGAAATATGATAATTGAACAAGAACAATATCAAGTAAAATGAAGACCGTAGCATACAGATGCGAAGAGAGATATCACCCACAATAAGAATTCACTTAAGCCTATTATTAGGTAATGTTAGGAATGATAACTCCCACAAGCTTGACAGTTCATATAGCTATGATTAATTAAAATTAAACTCCTAGCATAGATTCAATTGAAATTGTTGGTAACTCCCCTTTTGCTGCACCATGGACTGGGAAAGCATTATCAAACTAGTAAAATCATATAGGAACTTCATTTAATGAGAGATAACTGTTCACTTGTGTCTCAAACTTGTGTCAAACTTGTGGAATCATACAGATATAACAATTAATGATGTATGCCTTGTAGCACAGTTTGCGTCATACTATTGGAATCATACAAAAACATTGATTAGAGAGACCCATCCAACAATAATTGGAAGATGAAGAGGAGAATGGCACCTCTACTATAGAGAGAAAGGAGACTAAGTTTAATAAAATGAATGTGCATCCATGTCTCACCAGTGAAGAATATAGAGAATTAAAAGTGCTCTGCCTTTTACTTCCTTCACTAAATGTTTGGGTTTTGAAGTTAGTAAAGACCTGTCTCTTGTTAAGTCAATACAAACCACAAAGCTTCTCAAACTCAACACTTCCAACTCTAGAAACCTTTTGAAAGTTAGGTACCAATGTATATGGCTTTCACAAGTCAAGAATAGGAACAAAAATTAAGAGGGGCTGACCTCCTCTTAGAGCATTCTAAGAGGAGCTCCTCTTAAATGCACACATTTCCTTAATGATCCAAGCCAGGAAAGATTAATCGAAAGAGTTAATGGATAAGTGGGTTTAAAATTCTAATCAGAGAAATGAAAACACTAAGACAGAAGCCCACATGTTTATTGTCTAAAGTTTGGTGTTTATTTTTAGGTTTAGGATTTAGGGTCTAGAATTGTAGACTTTTTGAATTTAGACTTTAGGTTCAGCAGTTAGGTTTTTAATGTTTTATTTAGTTCTCAGATCAAAACTTGCAACCTGTTTCAGTGTTAACCCATTAGATTAATCTTCACTGCTACAGATCCTGAAGTACAATGTTAAATCTAAAACACGATCCTTATACAAAATTCTTAGAGAAGCTCCTCTTATAACTTCTGTTCTAATAATATACTTTGCCATTTCATATATCCTCATACAAAATTCTTAGAGCTCCTCTTATAACTTACGTCCTAAAAATATACTTTGCCGTTTCACAAATTATTAAGACATTTTAAATGAGGCTGAAGTAAAGAGATTGGATCCCTAAACTCTAGCAAAATGAAACAATTTCTTTTGAAGTAAATAGGACATGGAGATGTCAGAGATGTTAAATGGGATTGCCTTGGTAGATTCATAGATCAACAATATGAGTTGAAACCATCTTAAACCACATTATTAAGTCTTATCTTCAATTGAAACTACTCTTCGTTTTAAAACATATATTATCATAACTAGGTTTATCTTTTATTATATTCCTACCATTGATTTAAGCATTCTAAACTTCTCTACATTCGTTTTATTCTAATGTAATTTTATATCCTACGTTAAAAAGGTGAACCATTGCAAGCCTACCAACATTTCTCTAGAAATTATCCTTCAACTTACAAGTTAAAACTTTAACTAAAACAACATCTCTCTCTCCCTCTCTCTCTCTCTCTTTCTCTCTCTTCTCAATGATAGCTACCAAATAAAAATGTATTCAATTTTGGACGCAAGTGCACTGGTATATAATTGGAAAAGTCATTTGTGATATCCACATAAATTATCACACAGTAATTTCTTCTTCTCTATCGTTGATTAGGCCCACTACCTCCTAGACAAAGCAAACTTATGTAATTTAAAATTTATATCCTAAATCAAAAGAAATTCATATTTTCAATACAATGCATACAGTAAAATAGACTCTGTAAGAGAAACAGAGAAGAAAAAGAACACCTTGATATATCATTGTCGTCATTTTGATACAAGGAAAAAGCTTGATGCTTTAACAATCCCTGTTGTTGGATACCATTTAAGAAAAAAAATATACTTTGCATATGTATGCTGAGCATTTTTTTTTTTTTTTAAATTATGGTCAAAGGATGCTCATACCAAAAATTACTACTTCTCTGACATTGGATGGGATAGGCGCCATTTTTGATATGCTCTTCCTTTTGAGTTATGATACAAAACCTGTACAAAAACCAAAGCACATAAAATAAATAAGCATAATGATAAAAACATATCATGGTTGCCATTTCTGATAGGTTGTGAAATGTGAGGCAAAATATTATAATTAAACAAGCATAAAAATGAAAAAATTTGGTTCCCAACAGCATTTGCTGGTCATGGGTGGTAAGGCACACATAGAGTAGGCACCCTAATTTGGACACTCAAGTATTCTTCTAAGGGAAAAGAAAAAATAAGAAAATTCATTTAAAATATCCCCAAATAGATCAACCAAAGCAACCCAACTATTTCAATAATATAGAAGCATGATGCAAGGGGGTTATGAACAACATGAAGAACACCAGAATGTCAGTAAGAAGCAAAGCATTTACAATACAATCCATAAGGCCTAATCAACCAAGATTTTCCTGGACCCAGGCCAAAACAGATTAATACCAATTTAATATTGGCCCAAGTTAAAACCTTTTATGCTGAAACCAACCATAATTGAATTTAAAAAAAATTTCAAATAAACATTTACAACTTTGAACCAATGACAAATTTAAAATGCTAAGAAAAACTATTCTCACCAGTATAAAGATCACAAAAGTCAGCAATAAAAGAACTTACCTATTAACAGGTCCTAATATGAGCGAAGCTATTTTTATGACCATAACTAAAACCAATATTCGTGAGGACTATTTTCACATTAAAGGAGCAAAACATGTCACTAACTGAGCTAATAAAAGATTAAGCCACTAATCACCATTCAATTCCCTCCAAATAAGAAAAGGTGATAACCTTTGATTCCTTATTTATGTAAATACATGGTAACTAATCACATTACAGAAAAATTATAGAAAGCTTGCTTAAATATATGACTGATGTCGCAAATGTTTCAACAATATAACAGTTGAAAAAGGAAGAGTATTAGTAAACGTAAATTACCATCACGAAGCTAGTGCTGAAGAGTATAATTATGCTTCATTAAACATACAGTCAAATTTGGGCATAACTTATATATAGCATTAAAGGTAATTAGGGAATCGTGTAGATGATATATCAGGCAGTTGATATGACTTACCCACAGGGATAAGATCATAAAAGTTTCATATGGCTTAAATATATGAAGATGATATGAACGGATAAAGAAAAGAACAATGGAGATCATGGAATAAAAAATGAATAATATGAACCATATTAGCAAAATAATAAGAGAATGAAGAGGAAAGAAGACAAATAAGGGAAACATTTTAATCAAAATGATCATTTCAGAATTCAGAGTAAGATATTAAGACTGCAGAGGTTTGAAACATCTTCCCCTTAACCTTCTCTTTTTGTTATTTTTTTATTTTTAATTTCCATAAACATAGAAACACCTTTTCATTGGTGCGCATTTTCTCCAAATTCTCAGACATATACAAATTAGTCACCATTTGGGCAGGGAAACATTTCAGACGACCTAAACTAAGAACACCTATAAGCATCACTTGGACATGAAATAATTTCAGGCCTAAATCAGGAACCCTATAATCAATCTATTTGATTGGTAATGGGCCATATGAAACCTTAAAATGCCCTACAACGGTCTTTGCAAACTATGTAGCTCATTTTTACCATTTTGTTACATATCCTCAATTATTTTTTTTTATTTTTTATTTTTGGTCATCCTTTAGCCAAGAAAAACCTTAACAAATGAATTGTTCTTTTTTTTTAAGAAAACACGTTAAAGGCTTATATAATTAATTTGGGAAAAGGACCCAAATAACCTTTGCATTTTCCTTTGGGTAAAAACCCCGATAAACATACACAAATTAAAAATTTATAGTGTATTCAGGGTGTACAAAAGCTTTCATACAAGGGAATTGTTAGAACTTATATATTAACATAGACTACAAGGACATTTTTCAGTAGCAAAATGCATAACAATAAGCTTAATAACCAATTACCAATCCATTGCAGAGGAACGGAAATTTGTAGTCAGTTGTCAAAATAAATATATTCACTTGATACCACACGGACACAAGTACAAAGCATGGCATAAAACACAAGAAATATAGTTTTGAAAGAGGTCAAGGCAACTCACAATTTTTTGATCATCTCCTCCACTGCAAAGATATTCATCATTTCCTGAAACAGCAACCTATATTTTACAATTAAAAAAACAATTAATATTAAAAGAAACTCCTATAGAAAGAGGAATTCACCATCAGTTATTTAATGAGGAAAGACCACATTGAAGGTAAACATTAACAAAACAAGAAAAGGGATCACTTACTGTATTAGCACATCTTGAATGTGTAACAATATGCCTGACACTAGGCTGTCCTAAGGTAACATCCCACATTGCAAGGCTGGAGATGAAGAGAACTTGTAGTCAACCTATATGCGTAAAAACATTTAAAAGACTCAAAACAGAGAGAATTCCACTTACCTCCCATCACCACTCACAGTAACTAATATGGGCTCTTTGTGAAGCCACCGAGCATCATTTACTCCCTGATCACCCTCATCAACATGGCTGCACAACAAAACAAAATCTTCACTAAATGAGAGAAATGATAAAGAAGATTTGAATAAATCTCCAGCTTATGCAAAAGCCAAATTCTCCTAAATGTCAATGATTATTCTTGATGAGACCAACAATCTTCACAAAGACTTAAAGAAAATGTAGAAAAAGAACTCATTTTTCTATAAAAGTGGGCCAATAAACAATTCCCTCAAAATTTTCCTTTTTGTTTGAAGTTCTAGAAGTATATCTATTTCTCTTAAGATACTTGGGAAACAAATTTACTAGAATAAAAAGGCTTAACATGCTCATAACAAATTTTGAAACTTGAAGCATCAAATAATCATGGAGTATACAAGGAACTACAGTTTGTTTCAGTCTTTAAATGAGCAAAGGTTAAGTTAATTCTAAGCACTCAGGTTCAGCTAGAAATTTCAAAAGTTTCAAAAACTGGCTAGGGTTCAAATGAAGTTTAAACCAAGCCACACCTAAAATCCGAGTATTACTTGGGACATGGTAAATTCACATCAAGTGAGCTGAGATGGATACAAATGGCAAATTATAATGATCAAACAATCAACTTTATCAGCTACTGAGTCCAACTACTTCTGCAGTGGAAATGCTTGAAGATCAAATTTGGCTAGATTAGATTGAGTTCATTTTGAATAAACAAGACTCAAACCACTGACACGTCAGAGTTACATAACAGCCAAACACCAGGAACTTCGTGGTTCATCTTCACACATCGAATCAAATTCAATCAGTTCAAAAGCATAGAACTTTCCTTAAAGCCCAAGTTGTGAACCCTAGTTGTGGGCCCTCTACTTGGTTCCTGTTAGGCCCAAGCCATTACAGACATATGTTAAGCGTAGGGCTAGGGGGCAGTTTAGTCTTTTGTTATTTTAAGGATTTAGGGTTTAGTATAAATAGGGTGTTAGCAAGTTAACTAGGGTTGAGTTTTGTTAAGTTATCAGAGTTCTTAAAGTTTGGGGAGAGATTGACCTACCTCTCGAATTGTAGGCTTATCAAATTGGTATCAAAGACAAATATTGGAACCATGACGACAAAGAAGGTCAACGCACTTGAGGAGAAATTAGAAGCGGGGGTTGCATCGCTCAAAATCAACATTGATACGCTATTCACCACCATTCAACAACAGTACGTGTCCCTTGAAGCCATGTTGCTGCAATTGACAAAGCTCCGCCTCAACCCAACACCGGCAACAGTGATGAGCCAAAGCGGCATAGCGGGTGAGGGTTCCAGCAGTGTGACACCCCCGACTGGCGACAAAGTTGCAGGAGGTGGGTTGGACCTCACCAACGTCGTGCAACTAAGAGCCATGGGCCGCTGCAGATCTGGGAGAATGGAGGGTGGGCCAGGTGACCCGCGATCGGGGAGGGGGGGATTTTCGGCGTAGGGAGCGGCAACGGAGGTTGGGTCCCGACTAGGGGTGGCGACACAGAGTTTCTCACTACTAAGGACGGAATTTGGCTTAGGTCTGGCGGATCTAGGCAGGGGCAAGTCGGATTTGGAAGTGTACGACCGGGATTTATGGAGGGTGGAAGAGAATCGGGTGGTTGGAGGCCTTTAATGGCGTGCAATTAGGCAGGACAATACAAATTGGGGGCAGACTTTTGGGTTTAGGAAGATGAAAATGCCCATTATTGAAAGAAAAGATGCCTATGGCTGGGCAAAGCGCTACTTTGCCATCAATGGTCTATTAGAGAGGTAGAAATTGATGGTGACAGCTCTATGTTTGGCACTCATGTGGTCTCAATAGCGAGAACAACGTCAACCATTGAGGTCGTGGAGTGAATTTAAGGATCGACTGTTGAAGAGGTTCCGAGCTACTCGAGAAGGAGGTCAGCATGAACAATTCATTGCTCTTACCCAGGATAGGAGAGTAATGGAATACAGGGAGAAATTTGAGCTGGTGTCAGGGCGATAGGGAAAATCTTAAAAGCGGCGTTCGAAAGTACTTTTATGAAGGGATTGAAGCCGGAGATCTGAGCAGCATTGCGCTTGTTACGTTCGAAGGGGTCAGAGGAGATGATGAAGTTGGCATAAATGATTGAGAATAAGAATACAACCAAGTGGGTCAATAGAAACAACTTAGTCAGTTCTTCCTATCGACACCACACCACGTTAGCAGGACAAAAAACTCAGATGCTAGGGTTTTAGAGAGAGCTCCAAAAGGACAAAGTTAGTGGGGCACGCTCAGGAGTGACTTTCAAACGCCTTACCGAGTCAGAGATTCACAACAAGAGAATGAAGGGGTTGTGCTTTTGATGTGACGCGAAATTTTCCCTGGGGCATCGTTGTAAAGATCGATTGCTATAAGCAATGGAGCACCGATACGGACACGGGACACGGACACGACGCGACACGGACACGCCGACACGTCATTTTTAGAAAAGCAGGACACGGACATGTTGGGACACGTTGAATATAAAATACATATAAAAATATTTATATATAATATTTTGATGAAACATAATTAGATTTCATTTCATCATATCAAATAGTACATATAAAACTTATCTATAAAGAGCTGAATGAATCTAGAATAAGATTTGTTTTGTTAAGAAAGATAAAAGTTAATTAGTTAAGTTTCCACAAATATATCTAATGTAAAAGTATGATTTTATAAAAATAAAACAAATGAAATAAAAAGATATCCTTTTCGTATATTTTTTATTTTTAAATTTTTAATTAAGAATTCAATCATCATGAAATCTTAAATTATAATTTATTTAGTATAATAAATCGTTTGAGGATTTAGTTCTTATGAAATCTTAATTTATAATTTATTTAATAAAATAAATCGATTGAGGGTTTGAAGTCCATGAAGAATTTAAAACAAGTATGATTTAGAGCCGTATGATTATGATCAAATGGTGGATATAAGCCCATAGTTTACAAACCCTAAACTTAAGCCCCACCAAATGTAGCCAAGTCTTCTGCCGCCCCCGCATCACCATCATTGAGCGGTCCTCCATAGCCTGCGGCGCCTCCGGCGCCTCCGGGAAGGCTTGCGGCTTTGTCTCCGTCGACTGGTGCTCTCCTTCACTCTCTGACCTCACCCGAGTCAGCTTCCTCCTCCATGGCTCCCTCTCCTCGCCCTCTCTGGCATAACCACCTACGGCTTCCTCGTCCACACCGCCGGACCCCCTCGCACCGTCGACACCCCCAAAGCCACCTTCTAATTCTACACCTACATCTTCTCCGCGGACGGGCAAGAGATCCCCGCGGATGCGTGTCGCGGATGTGTCGACGGAGAGAAAAAACCCTAAAAAAAAAGACACGGTTTTGACAGTATCAGACATGTATTTCCGCGTGTCGGCCGCGTGTCCGTGTCGCCGACGTGTCCGATACCGGTACGCGAGCCAAATTGGCGTGTCGGTGTTTCATAGGCTATAAGTCTTAACTGTGTGTGCTGAGGAAGAAGCTGAGGAAGACAATATGGTGAAGGAAGAGCACGCTCACCATGATGTGGCCGAAGTTTCACTTAATTTGATTATGGAATTCACACTGAACCACACCATGAAGTTAAAAGAAAACATCGGTGAACAAGATGTGGTGGTGCTGGTGGATAGCGGAGCGACCGACAATTTTATCTCCAATCAAGTAGTATACGGATCGGGCCTTCATTTGACTGACACCAGTAGCTTTAGGGTGGCCATGGGCACTGGAATGGTGGAGAAGTGTATGGGAATATATAGAGGGCTGATCTTGAAAATACAGGGAGTTTAGGTATTGGAGGATTTCCTTCCCTTAGATCTAAAGAGCACAGATGTTATATTGGGGATGAAGTGATGAAAGTTTATTGGCAAGATGAAGGTAAATTGGAAATTGCTGAAGATTGACTTTCAAATAGGCGATCAAGCGGTGGTTTTGCGAAGCGACCTAAGTTTATGCAAAACTCTAGTGTCGCACAAAACTATGGTGCGAGCGATTCAGGATGCAGGGCGCAAATTTTGATCGAGCTACATAATTTAGCGAGGAGTAGAGGGAGAGACAAACAGGATGATTCTAGAGCAAGTTAAACAACTGTTGTGGCGCTTTGAGGAGGTTTTTCGGATGCCAGAGAGGCTAACCCTACGACGGGGTTACGAGCACGTGATCGTGCTCAAGGAAGGGACCTCACTCATCACTGTCTGCTCATATCGCTATCCCTAGATCCAGAAGGATGAGATTGAGAGGCTAGTCAAAAGAGATGTTGGAGGCAGGGATCATACAACCGAGCGGGAGTCTATTTTCGAGCCCGATTTTGTTAGTAAAGAAAAAAGATGGGCGTTGGAGATTCTACATCAACTATAGAGCGTTGAACAGAAAGACACTGCGAGATAAGTTTCCCATTCCAGTAATCGATAAGTTGTTGGATGAGTTGCATGGAGCATCGATGTTTACAAAGATTGACTTCAAGTCGGGTTATCATTAGATTCGGATGTATCTAGAGGATGTGCATAAGACTGCATTTCAAACTAATGAGACTACGAATTCCTGGTAATATCATTTGGCCTCACGAATGCTCTGGCACCTTTCAGCCCTTTATGAATAAGGTATTTTAACCTTATCTGCGGAAGGTTGTCTTAGTTTTCTTTGATGATATCTTAGTCTACAACAGTTCTCTGGAGGATCATGTGAGCCATTTGGAGATGGTGTTAGTTGAGTTACAACAACATCAATTGTACGCCAATCGGAAAAAGTGTTTTTTTCTCAAGCGCGGGTGGAGTATTGGGGCATATTGTGTCAGCTAAGGGGGGTTCAGCAGACCAGTCTAAGGTTGCGACAATGTTGGAATGGTCAATACGTAAGACGCTAAAGGGTTGCGAGGATTTTTGGGGCTCACTGAGTATTATCGAAAGTTCATGAAGGAGTATAGTAATATAGTGTGACCCTTGACGACGAAGTTGAAAAAAGATAGCTTCTAGTGGGGAGAAGCAACAACTCAGTCTTTCAAGAAACTGAAATAGGCTATAACCAGTATATCGATGTTGGCTTTACCGGATTTTAGCCAACCATTTATTGTGGAGACAAATACTTAAGGGTACGGGCTAAGAGCTTTCCTCACACAGAACCAACAACCAATCTCTTATTTCAGCCAAGTATGAGCCGCAAGGGCAGGACTCAAGTCAGTGTATGAGCGTGAATTCATGGCGATCATGTTAGTCGTGCAGAAGTTGAGGCCATAGCTATTAGGGTGATGTTTCATTGTTCGTACAAATCAACGGAGTCTCAAGTTTTTGTAACGGTTGGTGACTGAGGAACACCAGCACTGGTTGTCTAAGCTGTTGGGGATATGACTTCGGGATACAATATCGGCTTGAGTTGGAGAATAAGGTAGCAAATGCCTTGTCAGGATGGATGGAGGAATCGCAATTGCTAGCATTATCGGTACAGTTGGTGCTAGATTGGGAGGTGCTACTGCGTGATATTAAGGCAGACGACGGGTTAACAAAGATTCAAACAGCAGTAGTGCGTGGGGAAATGGGTTATCCGGGCTACTCTTTGGAGGTGTAACGTTTGTTATTACCAAGGCCGCCTTGTTAAGTTGAGAACCTCGGCCCACATACTGCTATCATTATAGGAGTTTCATCGGAGTATGGTTAAGGGTTATTCCAGGGTTCTTAAGACTTATCGAAGCTTACAATTGAGCCGTATTGGCTAGGAATGAAGAAGGATGTGGAAGACATGGTCGCCAGGTGCGATGTTTGTCAGTGTCACAAATATCAGTCAATGGTGCTAGGAGGGTTACTGCAACCGCTAACTCTTTCGGATAAGGTTTGGGAGGAGGTAACAATGGATTTTATTGAGAGATTGCCTCGATCGGAGGGGTATACAGTAATTCTAGTGTTGGTTGATTGTCCGAGTAAGTATGCTCATTTCATCCCCTTGCGACACCCATATACCACGGTAACAGTGGCGACAACCTTTATGCAAGAGGTGGTACGTTTACATGGGCTTCCAGAGTCGATAGTGACGGATCACGATAGGGTCTTTTTGAGCTAATTTTGGCAACAGTTGTTTAAGATGCAGGAGACGGTGTTGAAGAGAAACATAGCTTATCATCCGCAGACCGATGAGTAAACGGAGGTAGTCAATCGCAGTGTGGAGAATTATTTGCGGTGTTATGTGTCAGATACACCCAAGCAATAGGCACAATGGCTTGCTTGGGCAGAATAATGGTATAACACCCCCTACTATAGTACCTCACAGATCACTCCTTTTAAGCTCTTATATGGATGGGACCCTTCGCATTTGGTGCATTATGGGCATGGGACATCACTAGTGTTGCAGATGAATTGAGTATTTGGCTGAAAGGGATAGGATGTTGGAAAAATTGAAGAGACATTTATCTAAGACTCAGCAAATTATGATGAAGCACATTGATGGTCACAATAGGGATGTGGAATTTGCGGTTGAAGACCGGGTATATTTGAAGCTTCGACCATATCGGCAGAAGACTTTGGCACGACAGAGGAATGAAAAGCTCTCCCTACGGTATTTTGGGGCTTATGAGAAAATAGAGAGGATTAGTGAGGTGGCTTATCTTTTGTAGTTGCCATCCTCCTCGGCTATTCATCTGGTGTGTCATGTGTGTCTCAGTTAAGACGAGCTGTTGAAGATCATACACCCTCTCATTTGCTTCCGCTTACGTTGACTGACAATATGGAGAATGTGCCGGAACCAGTGACTTTAGAAGGAGTGTGCCAAGGACTGACCGGTCAACCGAGAAAAAAGAGGTGTTGATTAGATGGAAGGATTTGGCGGTTTATGAAGCGACATGGGAACCGTTTGAATGATTCGAGAACAGTTTCCATGGTTCCACCTTGAGGACAAGGTGTCTCATTCGAAGGGAAGTAATATTAAGCCCAAGCCATTACAGACTTATATTAAGTGTAGGGCTAAGGGGGACAGCTTAGTCTTTTACTATTTTGGGGATTTAGGGTTAGAATAAATAAGGTGTTAGCAAGTTAACGAGGATTGAGTTTTGTTAAGTTATCAGAGCTTTAAAGTTTGGGAGAGACTAACCTACCTCTCGAATTGTAGACTTATCAGTTCCCTTTTATCTTTTCATGCAATAAATGTTTACTAACTAAAACTTAGTTTAGGATTAGGGTTAAGGTTTTATGTTAAATACTTTTCAGCTCTGAATATGCAAATGGGCTAAAAATTAATAGAGAAGCACCATCTTCTACAAAAATAGATCTCTTTATAAAATCCTTAGTAGCTAGACTTATAACACTCATCTCTCCAATGAGACAGATGTCACACCAACTAGGCCAAGAGGGTATCCCGAGCCTAAAGTTGTACAAAAACAAGACCAGATAACAATAAAGATACACCAAATATGATCATAAACATAATCATAAATACAAACAGAAATATTGTCGGGGCAACACGGCCCCAAATACAGAGAAAGTCTAACAAATAACATGTGTTTTATTTAATACAACATCAAACACTAAGGTACGCAAGAGCCAACCAATAGACCTCAACCCTCAGTCATAACCAAGCGTATCCTGGATCACTATCTAGATCTTGCAAGGTAAAAAGATAAAAGGAGGGATATGAGCTATAGCAACTCAGTGAGTGTAGACAACACTGTCAGGTATTATACATACTTGTGCCATACCGGTAAATATGTACTAACACATAATAGTACATATACATAATCAAATCTAAATCATGTGTGTTTGCATAATTATCTTAAATCGGGTTAAGCATGCCAAGCTAATCAGAAATCCCGAAATAAAACATGAATGCAATCTAAAAATAAACACATAGCACATCATCATCTTAAATATGCAAGGTCGCATATCGCTATAGCATGCACCCCTAGTTCGAATACCTCTGAATGAATACCAGCTATCATCAGTAGCATGTCTCTACCGAGCCTGATCAGGTAATAATACCTCTACCATCCTGGGCTTGCCGACCAGTGGTATGCCTCTACCGAACCTATGTCGCCGTCACACTATTTACATATAACGTATCCGATACGAGCACTACATGAGTCGGGAAGGGTTTTTACATGAAAAACAATCTTTGAAAACATTTGTTAGTAAGAAAACGATTTAAAACAAATCTTTTCTTTAACCCGATATCGTATACTTCCATTTTCGGGCTCTATCTCTGAGCCTCACTGGATCAAACAATTATATCTAGCTAAGGTGCAGCTTACGATACTCATATAAATCTCTATCATTTAAGATTTCTCTTTATATTTATTCATGCTATTTCAATCACATAACAATAACAAAACATGGAAGCCACTGTACTATAATAGCGGTAAAATCCATCGGTATTCACAAACCGAAATGGAAAACTCACATATGGAACAAACAAAACCAATCACGGTAAAAACTGATTAATAAATCAAAATGTACAGTAAATCCACTCACTTGATGTCCTTCGCTAAACTTAGGTGTAACTCGGTCCTTCCTCTGCTTCCGCGGAGTTCTTTCCTTTCCCTAGAATTTATAATACCAATTTAATAAATCTCAAGGATTTCATATCCATATATATATATATATTAAAAATGAAAGAATCTTAATTCCAAGGTATTCCCCAAATCTCTTAATAACTAAACTTGTTAATTAAGAGCGATACCCATTTGTTTAAGGTACTAAGAAAAAGAAAGGAATACACTCTTGATCCATTTTCATTAGCACTAATACATGAACTCTAACATCATTTTTGCTACCAACCCCCAAGAGTTAATAGGTTCATTTTAAACATGTTATCGAGCATGGTAATTTAATAGAGCATATTTCTTCTAATAGCAAATAAGCATAGAAGAAATTTAACACGATTAATTCAATAAAATTTTGGCAACATCTTCTCTATTTATAGGCTTAACTCTTCTACAAACATGCATATTAATAGCACAATTTAATCATACATACAACATACTTCCATACATGAATACATTATTCAATTCTCTCTTAATCCCCCTTCATTTCACAGTCCTAACCCCAAACGATTATCATAATATCATTCATCATACATGGTTAGGAGTTCTCATTGTGTTTGCTCGATATGTAAATCCAAGCTCGCCGGAAGTCTCACGATATGGAGGCGGTGATGCTCGGCAATAAGGAGAATGGAGGAGGAAGAGGATTACTGCTAGTATGGTGTCGGAATCTGCCCAATAGGAGTAGGGCCGCCGTTTACCGAGGAAAGGGGAGGCCGGCGCCGGTCGCGAGAGTGAGGGGAGAGAAGCTGGCCGTCGAATCGAAGCTCGTCGATGCAAGGGTTGGTCACGGCCGGATCGGCCTATGTTGGAAACAGGGGGGAGATCAGACAAGCGGAGGGGCTCGGTTGGCGAGGTCGCACGTTGCAGCTCGTCAGGAGATGACCGCCGCGCCAAGGTCTCGCCGAAGGGATGATGGTTGTCGGCTTGCTTAAGGGGAGAGAAGAAGAAGGACGCGGGTGAGGGCACAAAGAAAAGAAAGTAGGGGAGAGAAAGAGAAAACTTTTCTCCTCTACTTTATAACTAAATCAAATAATTAATCAAGTTATCTTTACACTATAGCCACATAGGTCATTTGAATTATTTTGACTTGTATTTAACCCTGACCCAAATCAGGGAAATCAGGCTTTCATGATTTCCTTTGTCTCAATCCCCGACCCAGCTCCGTTTTTCTCGGCTTTTAACCCAACCAGATCTACTTCTCCCGGGACTCAAACCTTTGACTGGTTTCTCCCACTCATCGTGCTTCTTAATTAATACAGATTAATTGGGGCTTAAATAAATTCCACTTATAATTAATGCAGGCTTATATTTTCACTTAACCCTCTATTATTTCAAGGTAATGTGGCCCTGCCCATTAAGACCTTCTCTTGGGCCTAAATACGTGAAACACATTGTGGATTCTCGACGACTCTTGTGGTTGAGCAAGTCAATGAGCCACAATGTGTTTCACGTATCTGTGCTCCGAAAATATATGCCGGATCCAAGCCACGTCATGGTGGGATCGTCTGGAGAGTTGGAACAGGACTTCACATACATGGAGGGGCCGATACGTATCCTCGATAAGAAGGAGCAGGTATTGTGGAATAAGGTAATATCTTTAATAAGGGTGTTATGGAAAAATCACCAAGTGGAGAAAGCCACTTGGGAGAGAGAAGATCAGATGAGGGCACAATACCCTCATCGGTTTTAGATACTTGTGTATAGGAATTTCGGGGACGAAATTTCTTAAAGGTGAGAGAATTGTAACACTCCAAATTTTCTCAATAAATTACTCTATGATTTTCGAATATTTTAATTAGATTAATTAGTTACGAAAATGAATTAATCATTTTAAAATCTCAAATAAACGAAAATCCGAATTAAATGGGCTTAAATCTAGTTTCGCAACTATTGGGCCCAAGAGAAGGTCTTAATGGGCAAGGCCGCCGCATTACCTTGAAATAGTAGGAGGTTAAGTGATAATATAAGCCTGAATTAATTATAAGTGGAATTTAATTAAGCCCTAATTAATCTGGATTAATTAAGAGGCACGATGAGCGGGAGAAACCAGACAAAGGTTTGAGCCCTGGGAGAAGTGGATCTGGTTGGGTTAAAAGCCGAGAAAAACGGATCTGGGTCAGGGATAGAGACAACCCGTAGTGCTACAGTATGCCCGTGACAAAACAAATCATGAAAGCCGGATTTCCCGGATTTGGGTCGGGGATAAAGACAAGTCGAAATAATTCAAATGACCCACGTGGCTACAGTGTAAAGATAACTTAATTAATTATTTGATTTAGTTATAAAGTAGAGGAGAGAAGTTTTATCTCTCTTTCTTTCCCCTACTTTCCCTTCTTCGTGCCCTCACCCGCGCCTTTCTCATTCTCTCCCCATGAGCAAGCCAACGACCATCACCCCTCCGGCGAGACCTCGACTCGACGGTCCTCTCCCGACGAAGTACTAACTCACGACCTCCGGTGAGCCCCTCCGCCCGGTCGGATCTCCCCCGCTCCGATGCGTAGCCGATTCGACCGTAACTACCTTTCCGAGGAGCTTCGACCGGCACCGCCTCCTCTCCGCCATACACGGACCGGGACCGGGCCTCCACTTTCCCCGACAAACGGTGGCCCTGCTCCTGCCAGCCAGATTCAGACGCCACACCAGCGGCAGCCCTCTTCCTCTTCCTCTCTTTACTACCGAGCATCACAGCCTCCATACCGTGAGACTTCTAATAAGCTTGGATTTACACATCGAGCAAACACAGTGAGAACTCCTAACCATGTATGATGAATGAGATTATGATAATCGATTGGGGTTAGGGTTGTGAAATGAAGGGGGATTAAGAGAGAATTGAAAAATATATTCATGTATGGAAGTAGGTTGTATGTATGATTAAATTCTGTTGTTAATGTAAATGTTTGTAGAAGAGTTTAAAGCCTATAAATAGAGGAGATGCTGCCGAAATTTTATTGAATTAATCACATTAATTTTCTTCCATGCTTGCATGCTATTAGAAGAAATATGCTCTATTAAATTATCATGCTTAATAATATGTTTAAAATGAACCTATTAACTCTTGGGGTTGATAGCAACTTCAAGTGGTTGTAACCAATTTAAATGATGTTAGAGTTCATGTATAACTAGGGTTTAATATGTATTAGTACTGATGAAAATGGATCAAGAGTGTATTCCTTTCTTCTTCTTAGTACCTTAAATAAATGGGTACCGCTCTTAATTAACAAGTTTAGTTAGTAAGAGATTTGGGGAATATCTTAGAATTAAGATTCTTTCATTTTTATATATATATATATATATATGGATATGAAATCCTAGAGATTTATTAAATTGGTATTATAAATTCTAGGGAAAGGAAAGAACTCCGCAGGAACAACGGAAGGACCGAGTCACACCTAAGTTTAGCGAAAGACATCAAGTGAGTGGACCAACTATACATTCTGATTTATTAATCGGTTTTTACCGTGATTGGTTTTCTTTGTTCCGTATGTGAGTTTTCCATTTCGGTTTGTGAATGCCAATGGATTTTACTGCTATTATAGTATAGTGGCTTCCATGTTTTGTTATTGTTATATGATTGAAATAGCATAAATAAAGATAAAAAGAAATCTCAAGTGATATAGATTTATATGAGTATCGTAAGCTGCACCCTAACTAGATATACTTGTTTGATCCAATGAGGCTAAGAGATAGAGCCCAAAAATGGAAGTATACGATATCAGGTTAAAGAAAAGATTTGTTTTAAATCGTTTTCTTACTAACAAATGTTTTCAAAGATTGTTTTTCATATAAAAACCCTTCTCGACTCATGTAGTGCCCGTATCGAATACGTTATATGTATATAGCTTGACGGTGGCACAAGTTCGGTAGAGGCATACCACTGGTCGTCAAGCCAAGGCTAGTGGAGGTATATCACCTGATCAGGCTCGGTAGGGGCATACCACTGATGATACCTTTTATACATTCAGCTAGGGGTGCATGCTATAGTGATAAGAGGCCTTGCATATTTAAGATGATGATGTACGATGTGTTTATTTTGAGATTGCATACATATTTTATTTCGGGATTTCTGATTAGCTTGGCATGCTTAACCCGATTTAAGATAATTATGCAGACACACATGATTTAGATTTGATTATGTATATACACTATTATGTGTTAGTACATATTTACCGGTATGGCACAAGTATGTATAATATACCTGACAGTGTTGTCTATACTCACTGAGCTCCTGTAGCTCATATCCCTCCTTTTATGTTTTTACCTTACAGGATCTAGACAATGATCCAGGGTATGCTTGGTTATGACCGAGGGTTGAGATCTAGCGGCTGGCTCTGGTGTACCTTAGTGTTTGATGTTGTATTAAGTAAAACACATGTTATGTGTTAGACTTTCTCTGTATTTGGGGCCGTGTTGCCCAGACAATATTTCTGTTTGTATTTATGATTATGTTTATGATCATATTTGGTGTATCTTTATTGTTATCAAGTCTTGTTTTTATACAGCCTTAGGCTCGAGATACCCTCTTGGCCTGACTGGTGTGACATTTGTCTCATTAGAGAAATTGGTGCTACAAGACTTGGTGGTCAAACCAATTATATAAGCTTTATGCATGAGAGTAATCTATATTCAACAAATATAGGTTTTACAAGGTTCAAGAAAGAAAAACTATATTTAAATAGATTGATAATATACAAAAGATGATAGAAAGTTTATTATAGTTAGTTTGCAATGCATCTTCTCATATATCATGCTTTAAGAGAACGACTACAACACCCAAACTAATGTTGGTCAAAATTGTACACATCAGCATATAAGTGAATCATAAAATTAAAGGTTTTATCGCATAATGAGTTGGCATTCATCGATCTTGAATATATATCAACTAGGAAAGAAATGAGTCACTTAACATTTGAGTTTTTTCAAGACTAACATAAAGGAAAGAAAGCAATATGGCCAAGTGCTTAACTTACATTTAATATAGGTTGTGTAGTTCTTCAATTTAAGTATAGTATAAGGAAAAATAAGGGAGGCATTATCTTTGTTATTAAATGACATAATCGAAGGCAGGCATTCCTTTATCTTGGGTGAATCTGCAGTTTTTGCTAGATTTCTTGAAAAATCACTATGTTTTCATCCTATTTTGGATCATAGTTTCCTTAATTGATTGGCGGCATGTACATCTGCACTTCCACACTAGATCAGTTTTTACATGAGCAATTGCAATCCACTTAATATCAATAACTTGAGATTCACAAGGGCATTATAAACCATCTTTTAGAAACCAACAAGACAAATTAAGCATGGTAAGTCTCGATAGCAGAAGCATAGAGATATATCCAAAAGCATTCTTTAAAAAATGGAGAATTGAAGATAATCTCCAGTCATATGTTATTTGGAACCTATTTAATAAATATGCTCCATATAAAGAGCCTCATGACCAGGAATTGACATGGTTTTGGAGTTCCCATTCGAAACTTGTTATTCAATAGTCTAAGATCTAGCTGAAAATTACTTAGATCATTAGATCAAGAATAACTTTTTCAGAAATAAAGAACTAAAACCAGTTTGGGTGGGAGAGTTTTATGATTCACCAAAATTTGATCAAAATTGGTCTTCATAATCTTGAAGGTAATAAAGTAATGAATACATCTTTGTACTTTGAAGTGCTACGCCTCATGTTACAAATTTGCATTGGAAGGAAAGGCCAGCACATCCGGCAGGGAACTTTCAAAGAATAACTTGAACTAATATATAAAATGAAAAATAATATAACTGTGAACATGACTAATCGGTATGTTGGACTTTAAAGAATCCTTCAGCTGCAAATACTAATAGTCTCACTTAAAAAAGAGTTGAACCAAACAATTATACCATTTGATTCCTCTTTCCCAAGTCCAATAAGACCTACTTCCATCTATCAAAGAAACAATTATTATAATTAAATCCCGTTCAAATAGTAATAATTATTTGATAAATGAAATAGGTGTTATTTAATTGTAGCAAAGTGTCAATCTGCTCAATAGTCCAAAGAACTAGCGACTAGACACTGCAAATAGAAGACCATCTGCTGGCAGGTAAACGAAAGAATGCATGACATAAACACCCCATTAGATCCACAATGATGCAAGGGAAACAAAATATAACACTTTCCCACGGAATAGGACTAGATTGAAGAATAATGAATTTTTTCTGCAATAAATAGCTAGAGCAGTAATTGAATAGAAAAAAGAGATCATATAGTTAATTTGCTAATCAAAAAGTAAGAGGCAGTAGGAAACATTAAGCATAAAGTATCACTAGCATTCTGAGATCTGATGGCTCTCACCCAGGGAGTTGACCAGAATGTTCAGCAGTTGGCATTTGATTCCCATGACTCAAACAATGTAAAGGCCTTAAGTAATGCATATCACTGCCCTGATGAGACTTCTCTGTATGCATCTGCTCACGGTTCATTGGCATTAGCCGTGCATCCCATACTATTGTGTTATTTGATGTACTAGATGCATTAAAATAAGTTCCACAGCTGCTAAATGAAGCTGATGTAACCTGTCAACATAACAAAAGTAATTAAGGGGGAAGAAACTTATTCTCAGATGTCAAGAAATAGTAACTGTTAGATCAAAACAGAAAAATAAAACGAGATTTGCATTAGACAGGATGTCATTCTCTTAAAAGTACCTAGTAGGGAAGAAACTTAAAATTTTAAATGACAAGAAATAGTAACTGTTAGATCAAAACAGAAAAAAAAAAGGAGACTTGCATTAGGCACTCAGAATTTCATTCTCTTTATCAATCAGACTTCTTACAAAACCTTCTTCATTTCTAGGATAGAGCTATACAATAAAAAGAAAAAAGGAATGTATCGAAATGTAAAGAAATACAATATGAATGGAAAACTTTGTACCAACTAAGGTAAAATGCAATTTTCTATGTCCATTACAACGAGTTTAGAAGATATGTAAGTTTGAATGATAAAACACATATACACATCCTGAAGGAATATGCATATCAGTGTGCATCAATAAATGGTTTATTATGTACAGTGGTTCACTAGCAAATGAAGTGAATAAGTGCAACCCTATGTAATACCAACCTCCATCCATTTCATATGATACCAATTCTATAACTAAAGAATTCAGCAACTGTAAGCAGTATATATCCTAATTCAACTCAACTTTTAACAAACCAACTAAATTGACCATTTCAGAATAAACATGTTAATAAAATAAAAGTCAGTTCATAGATCTTAAAATATTATACAACAGATCACAAACAAAAACCAACTACCTTATAAGAGGATCCCACTGAAAGATAAGTAATCAAATCACAAGTCCGGATGTCGAATAAACCAATAGTTCCATCTCCAGCACCTACACATTAATAGAAGTCACAGAGTAAAGAGAGGCTTTGCCCCATAGGCTAACAGAATTAAACAACAGGGCATAGAAAAGTAAGCATCACCTGTTATAATGGTGTTGCAAGCTGAATTTATTTTCAGTGAAGTAATGAACTATACATATACAAGATATGTCAGTATACTAATGCTACAGAAATTAGTATACCATACTTAAATGATATCAACATACAGAATCATGGGCAGGAAAGGATAGACAGGAATTTGGAGACTCAAGATCCCATAATTGCACTAGAGCAGGACCATCATATGAGCAATCACTTCCGCAAACCAGGAGATTTTCACCACAAAACTCCATTGCATCAATTGAAGGAAGACACTGATCTTTTGCCCTGCAAAGCATAAAAGCACACATGATATTAGACAAGCCAATACAATGTTTTCTCTCCATATAAACATATGTAACTTCCACAATTGGAATCTTGGATTTACAAATTGAACTAGCATGTTTCTGTATCTGGACTTTTGGACATCATTTCATGATGTATGCTTAGTGTGTTAATGATTTGTTATGAAACCCATCTAAGATGAATTTGAATTTGTCTTCTGTTGATGAATTTCTTAACTTTTTAGTCTCTAGATTCCCGTCCTTTAGCCTGTCAGTGTATGTGATATTGGGCAGACTATTGAATATTATTTTGTCCGTCAATTATGTTGTCGAGTGTTGTCATTTTAACTCGTGATGTTGAGTAGACTAGAGTTAAATTTAAAATGAGAATAAATAAATAAATAAAAAGTTATATAACCCGTACTCTTTTTTGTTTTTGATGTTGGAAAACTATTTCCATGTTGATGAATTTACTTTCTTGTTTGCATTGTTCATTTGTGCAAATTTTATTAAATATACATAAGAAAAAAGGCATTCAATATGCACTTCTCAGGAACCAGGTAAAAAACCAAACCAACACTCAGTTTTTGACCAGTTTTGATTCCAGTTCAGTGGTTGTCTAATAAAATACCAATGAGTTCAGTACGACAAAATCCCATAAAACCAAACAAAACCATGAACACATCCACACATGGGTATAAGTGTTTCACAGGATTAACCATTGGTTCAGCGAGCCTCCACTAAAGACCTTGATAATAAAGTCACTACAGAAACAAGTCCGTCAATTACAGTTAAAATGCAGCTCAACAAAAACCTCTTTGATTGGTAGATATTTTCTTCATGATCGTCAAAGCAATTGGATGGGTACAATAGAGAAACATATGGTATTTGTATCCTTCAAGAAAACCATGATAATCCACATAGGAGTGACAGAAATCCAAAAGGTGTATTCTTGAGAGTAGTTAGGGAGTAAAAACTTTTCTTGCTAAGACTTGTTAGGATCTGACCCTATTCATCAGTCAGGGTATAAAAAGAGTCTTTTTTCTTTGAAAGGGGATAGAAAAAGGTTAAGAGGCCTTAAGGCAACATTAGAATAAACAATAATTCTTTTGTAACTCTAGGAAGCAAGATACGATTCCTTTTTGCATTGACAAGACAGTAACATTTTCTCATAAACAATCATATTCAGTAAATAAAGTCTGCGCCAACCAGCACTACTGCATATCCTATGTTTTGGTAGTCAGCACTAAAAAAACTGAGAAATGTAATAGAACTAAATAGCCTGAATAAAGAATCCAAAATTAGGAGCACAGATGTAAGAGAAAAAGACTATTTCCCTTGGCTTTGATTTCCATGGATGTGGTTATTTCCCTTGGAATTGGTTTCCATGGATGTGGTTCTTGAAACTTCATATTTTTAACCAACCTAAATTGCCCTAATTTACTAGAAGAAACTAAGGAATATAACAAAAACTAAATATGCTAAGACTTCGGATGTACCTACCTCAAAAGCCAGGCCATGGAACAAAGTAGGACAGGTTCATCAAAAATTCAGACTACATAGATCATAGATACAGGCAGACTAGTAACAAATACAACTCTCAGGAGCCAAAAGGAACACTCATGAGTAAAAATAATGTCACACAGGCACACAACTCTTGCAAAAGTATTAAAATCAGGAAATTGCTAACTATTGGATTAACATAATAAATTACCTGAGATTCGCATTTAAATCGACAGCAAGTTCTCCTCTTAAAGCATTCCAAAGAAGGAGTTTGCCATCCCCAGTGCCACCACTAGTCGCAACAAGACCTAAACCCCAAGGCCAGTCAGAAAGTATTAGATTGGGAACTCAAATTATAGAGAATGGAGAATAAATTAAACAGATTTGAAACATGCACTAATATTCAGCAAAAGAAGAAAATTGGAATATTTAGAGGTTCCAATCTGAGGGATACATGCAAGGATTTCATAACAGTGAAACAAATAAAAATTAATATTTCAAAAGAGAAAGAAAATGATACTCTAATGACTCAACATACAATGGTTCACATCAACTCTCCATCAAGAAATTGTTAGATTATTTTGATGACTTATGATTTCGATTTTACATGATTTTATCATAGCAGTACCATGATAATGTTTTAAGTATTGGAACCAAACATGGCTTAACCCAATTACTAATATCAGTAGTCACTTTCCCCAATAGTCAGAACTTTTTATGGTTCAACAAGAAACAAGCTTTTGATAACAGGGATTGTCTCATATGAAAGAAATTTGCTTAGAATAAATTTGCTTAGAAACTACTAGGATGGCTAACAAAAACGATTTCTAAAAAACTATGTGTATCTTATTAGAGTAACTAATAGTCTAACATCAGTTAACTTGATAAATTTGGATTTGACTACATAAGTCTAGATCTCCCATCCTATCAAGATAAGCTTTTAAGTTGAATTGAGCCTAGGTAATATGTATTTGGTTTGCATCTAACATAGTATCAAAACCAGATTTGTTAGATCGCTTGCAACCTAGCTAGCTAAGAAAAAGGCTAACATGTATCAAGGAGGCATATTAGAGTAAGTAATTATCCCACATCAATTAATTCGTTAATTTAGATTTGGATATATAAGTCTGGTCTCTCATCATATCAGCTTATGCTTTTACGTTGGATCAAGCCTACACATCAGGGTTTTGGTTTGCATCTACACATCTCAGCTCATTTTTTAGCCCTCAACAACATTGATATATCATTATGCAACAGAATTTGCACTGTAAAATTTCAGCATGACACAAGTTCTGTTTCACGCAATATGTATATTATTCTTATCTTGGTCTACAGATGTTAAAGTAAAAAAGAAACCTTAGCTCCATATGGATTTCTTTCATGTGCAATTATATTTAAAACAAGCCAAATTAAAGAGGTAACATAATATATAGCTGTAACACAATCTATTCACCAATTATTCTTGTTTAAACATTTTTTTTTATTAAAGTCGACAAGCGACCCCCTCAAAGGACGAACCCAGCTGCACGGAACACCCAAAGGCTGCACCCACAGGCTCATGCGCGCACTGTGCCCTCACCTTGCATAGAGGAGGATTCGAACACGGGACCTCCCGGTTGAACACCTCTTATGCAAGGGACCCCATACCACTCGACCCCTCATGTCGTTGGTATTCTTGTTTAAACATTAAGACCGGATTTTATGGAAAAAAAAAACAGTATTGACACAAATTTCAAGAATCTATAAATACAAGGCCTTGTCAATAAACAATAGTTCTTATATAGAGAAAAATGCTTATTGGTTGAAGTCTTAAAGTTCATAAAATATATAAACATAATCTTTTACCATTTACCCATCATTGACCACCCATGTCAGTCTGTAAATATGAGCAACAAATTTATACTTCAGGCACAATATACAAATATTCAGAGATCAAAATATTTAAGTTGTCATTTATGGAGCCAAACTTAGAACTAGAAGGAAAATCCATACGTCAGTTTGGCCAATCAATGGCATTTGTTTTAGTTTTAAGGAAATGCAGCCAGCAACATAATTATCTATGGTTATTTCAAAGGTGTACAAATACTGGTTTACATTCGATGATCTCCATGGAATGAGAGAGGTAATAAACTTTTTTTATTATTCAATAGTATAACCACCAATGGGTAAAACAAGCTGCGCCTGACGGAGCTAGGCTCATTCATTAAATGGGTCAAGCTAGAGCAAAATTTAACCCAAACTTAACCTGCTAGTATGAAAGCCAATAACAACAATAATCACTGGTCAAACAAGAAAACTTGTGAATATAAGTATTTATAAAGAATAAAACAATGGGATGCCCCAGCACAAAGTTCTACTGCATCAAATCATTCAAATAAAAATAATAAAAATAATAAAAATAATAAAAATAAAAATAAACTCAAGAGCACCAAGAATTGAACCCCATGGCCAGTGTCCTTATTCCATTTGGCATCAAATTCAATAGTCTTTTATAGAAGAAAATAAGAACAACAAAAAGTACAATCTTCCATAACATTTAGGGAGACGGTATTGGAGTTGAATATGAATAATCCATGATAAATGTGCTGACAAATATGAGTAATTTTTAAATGAGATGAGATTCTTAAATGCATTTGAATGAATGATTTTCCTAAGCATTGAAAAGAGCCATTACACAGGATAACATGCTAGTGAAAATCATCATCAGGGAAATACAGTGCCAATCATAACCAGACATATATATATATATATATATATATATATATATATATATATATATATATCTTTGCAGGCTGGAATAAACCATACAGGATTGCCAGCTATTAACTGCCATAGCATGGATATTTTTTGAGTGCCCAACTGATGCCCGATCGTCACCAACAGAACCCAAAGTAAAAAGACATGAACCAGTTGTGCAGTCCCAAACCTATATAGAATAATTATTTGAACAATGAGAGAAACATGCAAACATGGCAATTCCAATATTTATATTCCCATTGTTAAAATCAAAATATCTAGAGTACCTTTAAAAGGTGGGCACCACAAGAAACCACACTTGCACCCCTTACTGCAAACTCAACAGCTTGAATCTGTCACAATAAATTTATAAGGAACACAATGCCTTATTCCCTTAATGTCATTATGGAAATATAAAGAAGCTCATAAAAAAATAAGATGGTCAAAACAGATAATAACTTAGAAGAACTAAGCAAATAATTTGCATAATAAAAAAAATCAAAATGCTTAAGTAAAATATTAAACAAGGGGTGACATTGAAATTGATGTAACAAAGTCAAACATAGACTTATACAATTCCAAAGAACAACCAATATGTTCATAAGATATCAAATATAAGCATATTTCAATATTTCTTTATATCCAGAGATCAGCGGAAATTAGTGAAAGCAGAACTGAACCTTTGTAAATGAATACCTGACAATTATGACCACTTAGTTGAATTGCCCTTCCAGAGAGAAGATTATACAGTAACAGCTCATTTGGCGCCTGTGACATAATAAAAGTTTACATAATTTGTTCTTGCAATCCAAGAAGACAGATAGGAACTGCACTTTTTAGATATGCCATGACCAAGTGAACAAGAATTTATATAACAATATATGAATCCAAAATTGTGGTTAAAATGAAAAAGTTAAAATAAAAAACAAGAGTTTAGCTTAAAAATGAAAAATACAAAATAAAAAATAAAGTTTGCAGATTGCCTGGATTTAAGGAACTAACAAATTACTAACCTCATTGCAGCTACAAACAAGCTGGGGAAGCCCTTCTGGATGAAATCTTACATCTAAAACCTTTTGAACACCTTGCTGAAAGATTTAAGACAGAATTACCAGCTAATGTTATGCATGATGCAAGTATAGTTCCACAAGCATTTTGAAAATCATTATGTGAGAAAACAATAAGTGTCATTCTGCACCATAATCCCCATCAAGCCACAAAATTAAATGTTCCTTCAAAGAAAAATAGCAGATTTAGTATATCTCTATCTATCTTAAATTAGTTATTATAAAAAAAAAGAACCAATAAGAGTTCATTCTAGAGAAAGAAGCAAACCCTATGTTTCCAATAAAGGTTAAAGAATCAAAGATGACATAATTCATAAAGTAACACGGGCAAGTGAACATGGGGCAGTAAGTGCAATTTAGTATTTGCTGTCCATGAAAATGGCCAGGGCTGAAATAATTATAGTTCAACCCCAGGCCAAACCTGAAATCTTATGGCCAAGTCACTAGGACATATGCCCAACTGCTTTATATGGAATT
Source organism: Dioscorea zingiberensis (assembly GCA_026586065.1). Taxonomy (NCBI): domain Eukaryota; kingdom Viridiplantae; phylum Streptophyta; class Magnoliopsida; order Dioscoreales; family Dioscoreaceae; genus Dioscorea; species Dioscorea zingiberensis. Next base: position 27,794,288 of record CM048822.1, on the reverse strand, counting down.
AGGTGAACTGGATCAAGTTCAGGATAATGTTTTAAAATGAGGTATACATATATACATGTTCAATAGATGAAATAGTGCATCTACATGAGTGCATATAATAACAAACATATGCGTCCAAAGTAAAATTATTTAAAATTAATAATGAAATTTTAAACATAAATAGATACTATTAAATGGTCAAATAAACTATAAAAGTTATCAAAAGGGAAGAACAAATTGCTGAAGATAATTATGTTTTGAATGAAATTCACAAATCTTATCAATGCATTTAGAAGAACAATGTCTTTTTCCTTCAAAAAAAAAAGCTCTGTAATTTTCAAGCCAAAAAATGTATTAGCTATAATAAAAAAAGTCAACTAATAATAAATATTTGTCAATTATAAATTATTAATTATAAATATTAAATAAAAATTTGATTCAACTACCTTATCCTCCTAAAGTGAAATGTAATAACATTTACATGATTCAATATGAGGTGGATCCACGGGCACATAAGAGGACATGTGGCCTCAAGACTCCAATTGCATGAGCAAACCTCATCCTTATATGAAGCCCTGAATAGAGATATGGTCACATATGCAGCCAAATAAGTGGATCACATATCCCTAAATGCAGCTCAAACTGCACCTAGGGACAGCATATACATTATGCAATATGTTTTGGTTACTTCTGCATATGTGGTTTTTGTAGGAACATTTGAAAAATTGGTCCAAGGTGAACCCTGGTATCAGATATGAGATGCAAGTAAATACAGCTAGTATTTTTAGTAGAAATAGGTTGAACCTTGTAAATAAATATATCAGCCTTATCTGGACAAAAGCATTTTTCAACACAGAAGCATAATTTTTAGTGGCATAAATGGTACCTTGGATTTACGAACACAAATGGCACCTTGGAACATTATCTGTCATTTGTTTTTTATTAATCCCAAATCATGAAGAGAATGAGTTCCATAACTTTCATTCTTACAACAGCCATCAAAGTTCCTTCTCATTTAACCACCTATTTTTTGTTCTCTATACATAGATTGGAGAACATATTACAATAGAACTCATAGAAGATATTTCTAACAATCACTGTGCATTCCACACAGTGGTTCTTATGTTTGTGGGAACAATATGTATGATGACATCACAACTAAAAATAGACATAACCAGAGCTTTTAATTTTAAAGTTTTGGATCAATACGTATAAGTGTCTTTATACTTAACAAAGTCAACACTCTTTAGCCATGAGAATTTTTGGTATGTATTATTAAGTTATCCAGCTAAAAGTGCAAATAAAATATCAATGACAGGATCCTATTTCCTTTGGATGTTTCCACCACCCATTGAAAGGACAGAAACATTTAGAGTTAAAAGATATTTATACCCTGCCAAGAGGCTGAGCAACATTTGATGTATAGGCACACCAAGTAGGGATCCATGAGGAATAATTTCTTCTCTCGAACCAAACAGCAGGCCCATCAAATTGCCTACCAAGTGATCTCCAACCTATATTTAACAAATATCTGAGGTTAAATGCCAGGCACCACAAGTACTCCATGTAGCTCTAGTAACTAATAAATTCTATATTAAATATTTGTAAACATACTTCATATGGGCTAGTGAATGGGAGATATGGAACTGAATACAAACCTCTAAGAAACGAAGTCCAGTTTCCACGATTTCTCCCAGCATAACCACTATATAAGCAAGACGATGACCAGCTACAACCTTTCTCTCGTCCTTGTAAGCAGATTGCAATGTTTTGCCTGTGCGAAGACTTCTGCACCAATGAAAATTCAGCATTTTCTCTGCTAAGATCATGCGGTCCTGCTTCTTCACTATGTGAACTTAAAGCTTGATCAGCTTTACGGGTTCCTGTCAATCAGTTTAGTCACATAAACTTTTCAGGATTATACATGCATGAACATTTAAGAGAATTCAACATGAAACAAAACCGGAAACCAAGTAAGACTGAGCAATATTATCTTTGAGAAACAATTATCCATAAGAAATGTTGGCTCGATTCTGATATTCGAAAAACATTTCTTTACCACGTCTCCTTGACCTATGTAGGAAAATAATTGAAGATTTTCTGTTGTCCTATGGGCAAAGCCGGCAGGTACATATACCATGCATTAAGAAGTATTGAGTCCCTTTTTTTTAATGTCGCACAGGAACCCCATAGAAAACCTAAAACAAGCTAAGAAAATGGATATCCCAAGAAATGATAAATCAATAAGAAAATAACATCAAGGGACAAAGGAGGTTATTTATAAAATCTAAAGGTGGAAGCCAAATATTTGACAGAAGAATGAGGTATACATTCCAAGGATTTTGTGTTTAAAGTTTAAAACATGAAGGGAAATCTCAATATTTAATATAAACCTAATTGATTAACATTAGATATACTTCTATACTAAAGTAAAATACACAAGTTAGTTCTTTCAACACGGGATCAAATCCACCTAAAGAATTAAAATCTAACATTTCAGATTCTCAAGGACATTTATGCAGTTTCCTGCTTCTATATGTATCAAAGGGGTTAATTTCTTCACACTCATCTCCAAGTATGGCATCTTCTACGCAAGGACTATTAAAACAAAGAGTTAAGTCAAATCTGAAGACTTCCCTAGATCAAATTATCAAGATAGACATAATCTTTTTTTTATTGATATCCTCTCTTGAGTGCTTCTATAGGCAGCACTTATCTAAAACCAACACGGATACATAGATTAAAAAATGTATATTGACGAATAAAATTCTTCCATCAAACTGTCTTATAATGGACCACAAAGTTGTTATACTGAGTAGTTACAATTCCATGCAAAGAAAAAATCATCACTTGAAGGAAATTTCATAAATTCAGGACAAAGGAGCAAAAGTATCAAAAGAAGCCACATGGTGCAGCAAATACAGGGAAATCAATAAAAAGATCCCTGTTTTTACCTCACTCCTCAATTTCAAAATTACTGATAATATAGATGGAAAAAGCCAAATTGATTCTTATTTAATCTCCTTTTTTCAACTTTTTTTATGCAATCATTTTCTTTTCTACTGAGGTTATCATAGTTAATGGTACTAAGAGTGCAATATAGTTCATGGCACTCGTGAAACTGAAGACCAAGATAAAAATAAGGTCAATTAAGAAAATATAACATGAAGCTCTATGGTCAGAACACTTTGTTCCTCAAGGTTTAAAAACCTCAATTCGGTCCCTGAGGTCTGTTGAATTTTATGAAATTAATTATTCCCTCAATCAAATGTCAGCAACATGTTAAAATAACACCATGTTATATTAACAAATTAAAAATAAATTTAAATACCAAAACCAAGGTTATCAAGATGGTGAGACAGTGGAAGCCCTAATTGCCTTGGTGATTAGTGGCCTAGCTGTCCAGGAATGAAAGTGCATATGTACATATAAATATCTACATTTCATTTCAGAATTCTTAAGCAATATTGAATCTAATTATCCATACAAATTGCTAAATAAAGTGAACTAAATGCAAAAGGCATTTCAAAAATCAAAAATAGATAATCTAAAAATTAAAATCATGTACAATTAAGAGGCTAATTAATACATTGAAGTATGGTCATGTCTTCAAGTTTATATAAATATCAAAAATAAAAAAAATGTCCTAAGATGATTGTCCATGGAAGCATTAATCCCAATGTTCAGTCTTTCTCTTCTCTTCAATCTTCTTGGTCACTTCATTACTTTCATTCTCATAGCCAGGCAATCCATAGTTATTCTTATTCTTCACCATATTGGAATTGACTTTTAACTCCAATTTTTTTTATGATTTGTTTGGGTTATTGAAGCTACTGACTTGCCATTTATATGTTTCAACGTCAATGTTTGGCATCGTCTTGGGTTTTATCCCTCAAGTTTGATGACTTTGATCACATAAGTTAGATTTCATCACTTTGTAGTCTTTCTTTTAATAGTGTAATAAGCTCACTGAACCAACTACTTCATCCTTGGTTTTCTAACCATGTTGATAGTTGGTATGGAAAATTTTTGTGTATCTTACCTTTGGAATTCGTTATACCCTGCATTTTTATTCCATGTAATCTCTTTCAAACGCAATCAATTTGGTCAATAACTTCAACCATTACACAAATTGAAAAGTTTATAAGTGTATATTCATTTTATTCAATTCAACAAAATACCACGGAGATATGCTCAAGATTTCTTTATAGGTTTTTAAACATCAAGGAACAAGTGTTCCAACATAAAAATTCAAAAAACTTTTCAATTTACCATAAAAACGTTTGTAACTTATTATAAAAGTATTTTCATTGAGTTTTTTTTCTTCCATTTGTTTTATTGGCTCAATAGTAAAGTTGTTGCCTTGTGACTTGGAGGTCAAGTGTTCAAGTCGTGGAAACAACCCCTTGCTTTAAAAGCAAGGTAAGGCTCCATATAATAGACCCAAGTGGCCCGACCCTTTCTTGACCCCACACAATGCGGGAGCTTTGTAGCACCGGGCTGCCCTTTTTTTTTGTTTTATTGGCTCAATACCTCATGCATGTCCATGTCCGACATGCTAATCTTAACTATCTGGAAAAAACCAATTATGCGAATCTTATGTTGTAAGACACTCCAGGTAATGTAGGAAAAGAGAATGATAGCAAAAAATCTAAAATAAAGGAAAGTAGTTCTCTCAAGATAGCCACTGTAAAACCCGTCCCATAATAAATAAGAATTTTTATTTATTTATTTCCAGAATTTATTAAATAGTAATTTAATACGGTAAGCGATGGAATTTGGGAAAATTATAAAGGGTTTAATTAATCCAAATTTAATTAAGTACTAATTAAATCATATTAATTATTGAGGAAAACAGACATATTTGAATCCCAGGAAAAGTGGGTCTGGTCGGGGACTGAGACGACCCCGTGATATTACAGTACGCCCGTGCCGTTGGAATCATTGACCCAGGATTTCCAAATCTGGGTCGGAGAATAAAGATGATATTAGTTAAAAAGCAATGGGACATTAAGTGGGGAAAGTTAAATTAAAATAATTAAATGGTTTAGAAGATAAACTAAGTTAATCTAAAGTATTAAGATAAGTTAAACTATTGATTTAAATAATAAAATATAATACTATATGTCATATATACTTATATGATCTGACGAACTGAGATTTAGAATTGAAATTTGACTCAATTTCAATTGAAAGTTGACCCGTTCCCCTATTTCCCCTCCCTCTCGCGACGAAGCTCCTTCTCTGCACTGACTTTCGAAAGCACGGCCCCGTCGGCCGTCACTCCTCCACGGCCAAAGACGCGGCGCCGCCGCGCAAGTCCCTCAACCGTGCCCCACACATACAGGCGTGCGGCTACAGCGCGCGCTTGCGCGCCAGCCGCTGCCAAGGCCCTTGTAGCCGGCAGCCACATGCGGCAACGATTGAGTCCCCGTCGCGCTGACCGCGGCGACCACAGCAGCGCCAGGCCGCTTGTAGCTCTTCCCTACACGCGTGCAGCCCAACCGCTGTCGCCGACTTGCGACGCCGCCCCGTCATCACTCCACGATTGTAAGCCCTAACTTTGGGGGAATTTACACATTTATTAGTAGATTGATTGGATGAAATTAACTTGACATGATTTAGGATTCTTAGAATTATAATGTGTTAAGCTTGATGCCATGGAAGGTATGTTGATGAAGGATTAACTTCTAAAGTTGATTTGGTGGGATGATTGTATGCATGTGTTGTAAAGAGACATGTAAATTGAATGTCATCTATAAGTATTGTATTGATTATAAAATCCATGTGTAATGGATAGATTGGTTGCATGATTGTACTAATTTTGGGGCCCTCCAAATAGAGGAGGTGTTGCCGAATTTTTGTAGAAAATCTTAAGTATTAATACTTGAGTATATTCTCCATGAACTTAATAGTGTTTAAGTGTTGAAAGAAAGCATATTTGAAGCCCTAATTCATGCTAAGGATAGAGATGAGTATATCCGTATTAAGTAGAAGTTCATATCTTCGTACTAATTATTCATATTGAAGACATGGAATTCATGATAAGTAAAGTGATGCCTAAGAGAGGGATCTTAAACACGTTGGAGAACTCTTGAGGGGCTCGATTTCACACATTGTGCTAGTGAAGATAAATAATCCCTATTCTCTTGATTGGTCGTTATAGACCCTTGTTGAACATATAAGTTATCTTTGCATTGGCTATTGATGTTGCAAACATGGATTTTGTTGCTATTGAATTAGTGTATTTTCAAAGCATTTTAGTTACCAAATAATAGGATGGAAGGTGTTTAGTATTTTGGGATTGTTTTCACACTTCCTTGGATTAAGAATAGGTGTGATCAATTGCAAAACATTGTAAAGAGTTGAACTCCAAGGAATGGAAAAATGCAGGAAACACTGTAGCACAGCAGAACACCCATTTTATTTCATTTTATTATGGGCTTTGTAGCGGTGATAATGAGCCCAATTCTGGGGGAATGGAATATAATATTGTGAATATGATATACTAGAAGTATGAGATAAAATGGTGAAGGTTTGGAACTTCAATTTGAAGTTCCAAGTTCATGTTTTATGTGGTTACTGTAGCTACCGAATGGAGAGTGAACTATAACTCAAATATTTTCAAAAAGGCTCGGAATTTGATTCCGATCGTCCCGATAGTTCGGGTGTATATTTGAACTAATAAAAATGGTGCGGGCAAGTGTCTAAGAGCCCGGATCCATCGGTTATAAATTAAAAGCCGACATTTCGGTAAACTCACGATTAGGATAATTAAATACATGTAATGCATTCAGATTGTTATGAAATGTTATGTGACAAACATTTACCATGTTTAGGACGTGGTGAGGTGGTCGAGGACCTGAGTGGAAGGCTCAGACCTAGGTAGGTCCTAGAAGCGAAAAAGGTAGGCTCTCGCACCGGGTGTAGTGAATATTTCTAACTCCCTACTCTACTTGTGATTTCTTTCTATTCATATATATTCGAGATGGATTGTTTCCTTGGATATATACTTGTTGTTCAGTATATTCTGTAGGCTCTCGCACCGCGTGTTGTGAGTGTTTCTAACTCCCTACCCTACTTGTGATTTCTTTTCTATTCATATATTGGAGATGGATCGTTTCCTTGGATATATGCTTGCCATTCTGCTTTCCAAATCACTTTGAGATTTACTATTGATATATTCGAGATGGATTGTTTCCTTGGATATATACTTGTTGTTCAGTATATTCTGTAGGCTCTCGCACGGGAGGTTTGTGAGTATTCTTTCCTCCTACCCTACTTTGATATTGTGCTCTTATTTCCTCGAGAGGTTCCCAATACATATTCGAGATGGGTTTCCTCATATGTATTGGCTTTATATCTCGAGGAGATTGTTGCTTGCATGTTTTCTTATGCGTATTTGAGTAGAGTTTACTCCTTAGATACATATTGGCTTCCGATCTCGATGAGATCATTGATCTTTATATATTCAAGATGTTGCTGCCTTGGATATATATGTATACCTGTTGTTAGGTATTTGTACTAGTAATCTCTTACTTTCAGGCATGATACCTCGGACGGATGCCCCGGCAGAGGGCGTATAATATCTAGCCACGAGCACTTGGTGCTCCATCGGACGGATGCCCCGGCAGAGGGCATATAATATCTGGCCACGAGCACTTGATGCTCCATCGGATGGATGCCCCGGCAGAGGGCGTATAATATCTGGCTACCTGGCTCAGTCAAAGAGCGGCATTTTCTGACCATGTGCACATGTTTGCTATAGCATTATCCGACTTAGGCCGAAGACGATAGCGATGGTGTCGTTGATGTCGTAGACATCTTAGTATCATATATGCCAGAGATTGAGTACATCTGTGGATTCATCCACATTCCCGAGACTTGTATTTGCTTGTGATGTTGTTACTATTGTGTACTTGCACTCCTTTTTATTATGTTCTTTGCTAGTGGCCTTCGCCACCTTTATTGATTTATTTGCGATCCTACTGGGCCTTTCTTTGACTCATGCACTTGATGGATGTCTTCTCAGGTGACAATGAGGAGTGGGGTCGAGACTAGACGAGGACCTTACGAGTAGCTAGGAGCGGGACTCAGGAGGGAGCTTCCGCGGATGTACTAGCAAATACCGGGGATATTTCGAACTGAGGTCTGCGGGCCTCTATTCCTTTCTGAGTGAGCGTTGTATTTTTATTAGGGACCTGCATAGGGCCTTTGTATAACCTTATACATTTTCTTCCGCTGATTAATAATTTTAACTCTGTTTTAATTATCTTCTTGTGTTACTGAGCCTTGCGTGCTTATAGGGGTGACCCTATAAGTACGCGTCGCAGCGTCTTGTCGAGGCCGGGACGGGTTGAGCGTGGCGATACCAGTTTCTATTTTGTATGTCACAACTCATAGGAAGAAGTAATACAAGCACCGTGCTGCTAGGCAAAGCAGTGGAGTGTTGCACCCTAAATGGCGAGAGTCCAATAACTGAAAGCATCACTAGCTTACACTTTGACCTGATTAGCATGGGGCATATGGAATCCTATGTGAACCAGTAAAGGACCACCTTACAAAACTAAATACTCCTGGGTGACCAATAGCAAAGTAGTAGCATGATGGATTGGTGAAAAAAATACCTCATCAAGGAGTAAAATAGAATATGAAACCAGAATTGATGAGAATGACAAGAATTTTGATTGGAAATGGCTCGCTAATCAAGAGTTTATTAGTTTGTCATCAACTTTGTAAATTGTGAAAATAACTCCATCAAGAAGAACTTCAACTATGACTCCTAATCCAACCCAAACCCCTAGATTTAAGGATTTTAAGTACCATCTAAAAGTATAACGCTATCCTTAGCAGTTCGAAACAAAATGACATCCTAAGATTAAGTCGACTTATAAAAGATGTAAATTAAAGAAAGAATAAGGATAGTCTGATAACCACAAACTCAAATGGGTTAATCACCCACATCTATTGTTAAAGTTAAAATAACATGATAAATTCAAATTTCTCTCTCTAATTTTCGATAATGCAGTTAGCCACTTAAGTAGATGAGTAATAAAATATTATAACAAGAATGATCTTCTTTTCTTATTCTAAACTTCTATGAATACAAAATGATAAAAAGAATGATATTCATTTTCTTATTCTAGACTCCTAATATAGAATCTCAAATAGTCATCTTTTTTACTTATTCTAGACTTCTCTGCATAGAAATAATAACCTAATAACTAATTCCATCTGGAATGATCCAAAATATGAATTTCAAAAGAACCTAACTCATGTTGCATCATTTTCTCCCTCTGTTTGACTTCACGACTCAAACATAAATACTGAAATAAAATCCCATATGCTGGAGAAATCTTCTCAAGTGATCCATCCTCCATCAGAAGTTGATGACCCTACCAAATCACCCAAAATTGATAATAGACCCAACATTGAAAGAATCACAAAAAACTCCAAAATAAAGAAAAATCTAGAATTCAAAATACACTACAGGGTTCATATGATAAGCCAACATATTGAGGAGAAAAGCACTTATAATCAAATCAAAGGCATAATAGATCTGTCGCATTGGAGACAATTTATTATAGAAGATTTACAAAGATAATATCTTTATGCTCTTCTAGTAACTTTGAATAACATTAATGCCTTACTCATATTGGACATCTTCAAAAATTCTCATCCTAAGGGGATATATGATGTAGTAAAACTTGCATGGTTGAAAAAAACAGTAAAACCCCCACATAATCTTCTTCCTACCACGAAGGAAAATATAAGCATTAGATTTAAGTGTTATTGTCAAACTGTCAATATCATCCCAACAACATATAACATGCCTTCATAGAGACAAACTACACTATACAGCATCCTAATAGCTTCCAATTTGAAATGACACTAAACGTCATTGTGTAATAAAGAAAATGATTTTCAACCTAACATAATTTAATAGATTTGCACTATTTCGATAATACAACAAACATTTTCAATCAATTTAATTAACATAGCATCAAGTACCATTGTCTATGATCATGAAGATAACGTTACTCATGGACTTTATTTTGGTGTGAAAATATCTCTATTGTGGCAATCTTGTTATGGCTCTTGTTTCTCAGGGCTAAGCAAGGGTTGCACTAGGTAAATGGGTAAATCTTTCATGGGAAGTCAACCAACTCCAAATACTGTTTAATAGGCTCAGAAGTTAATTGTAGGTCTCTTTCTTTTGAGTCAATAACTACATATCCTCCTTCAACCAATAGAGTTTTTGCTATTTTCTAAGGACATTTATTAGCAAAATAACCATACTCTCCATAATGGTAAACCATAAGTCTAATTTTCCCTTGGGAAGTTTATGAAAACGCCCCTAATTTGCCACACTTTCTTGCGGCCCCTATTGTTATTGGCTAATTGGGATTTTGGAATTATCTCAAGCCTTGCATCTTCCCGAATTATCTTCAATCCTCTATGGCATTTGTATAACCTGCTTTAAAGTAAAAGAGTGTGGGAATGGAATATTATCTCTTATTTCTTCCTGTAACACACTTACATAATGAGTGATTGCTTAAAAAGCATCATCACAAGCACAGCCACATTACAAGACGTAATTTAATTTGTGAGTGCAATTTGCAATAGTCATATTACCTTGCTTTAGAGTCAAATATTCTTCGTATTAGGTGTGTGATACCACCGAGTGAGCAAGTAACCCTCGTACAACCTATCTTTTATCACTTTCCAATAGATGATGTCTTTTTTAGTATACATTTTATGCTCTTTAGTAACAACACTAAATCATTCTCTTGAGTTTTAACCTAACTAAAAGAATCTTTTGATCTCAAGGAAGTTTGTGACTAAAAAAATCTTCGACATTGTTCAACCAGTCATAGAAATCACTTAGATTCCATTTGATACGTAAATAAGAACAGTACAAGAGTACAACACAGTACAAGTGGCTATGGAACATCACAACTGTTTGTACCGTTCTCTGTTTGATATTCAATGGCCATCACAAAACTTTTTGTGTTATTCTCTGTTTGTTGTGCACGAGTACTTGACAAAAAAACTGTAAAATTATTGCAATACCCTTGTAATGTCCTATGTTGTTTTAGAATAAAAATTTCATAAAAAAATATATTTTGAAGTTTTCTCTCATCTTTAATAGTGACCACTTAAATTTTTTTATTAGTAAAATTATTAGTACATAATTATATTTTTTAATTTTAAAATATATTAAAAAATAATTACTAAAAAAATATCATAAATTTTGTCTTTAAGTTGGGGGCAAAATTGTCTTTAAATTGGGGGCATTGTTGTAATTTTAATATAAGTTGGGGAAAATTGTCTTTAAGTTGGGGGCATTATTGTAATTTTAATATAAATTGGGGGTAAAATTATCTTTAAGTTGGGGGCATTGTTGTAACTTCTAATATAAGTTGGAGGCAAAATTGTCTTTAAGTTGGGGGCATTATTGTAATTTTAATATAAATTGGGTGCAAAATTGTCTTTAAGTTGAGGGCATTATTATAATTTTTAATATAAGTTGAGGGCAAAATTGTCTTTAAGTTGTGTTGTCCCTCACTTAAAAAGTTATGCCATATATTTTGTAGAACAAAATTTTTAGCTACTTATGTTGTACTCAAACAACTTCTTGTGTTGTATTCCTATCCCATTTGCAAATCAAACAAAGTACAAGAAAAATTGTCTTGTATTGTCCCTCGTTTTTTCGCGTATCAAACAGAACCTTGAGTTAGATCGGCAAAATTTTGAACACATCTAATATAAGAAATGTGACCTGGAGGTTACGGGTTCGAGTTATGGAAATAGCCTCTTGCAAAGAAAAAAAACGGGTAAGGTTGCGTACAATAGACCCAAGTGGTCCGACCTTTCCGCGGACCCTGCATCTAGTGGGACCTTTATAGCAGCGGGCTGCCCTTTTTTATCTAATATAAGAAATGTATTGGTCGAGTCTTGCCAATCATCTATGAAGTATAAAGCAGCTACTCCCTATTGTTGATCCACTCAAAACGCATTGTCTTATTGTGTCATAATTGCCTATTAAAGTCTTAGTATTTTCTAGACAGACTTTATAGACTTAAACGAATGTCAACCTTAAATACCTCCGTACGCTTCAACAAAACTTCACAATGTTAGTTAATTTGGTTTTCTAACCTCTGAAACATGGATGCAAAGTCATTAGGCGTTAGAGAAAAAATTGACCAATTAACTGAGTTGGCTTTACATAAACGATTTGGGTATAAAGCACATGGTTGTTTATTGTGTGTCATCATCTGCTTATTCGCCAGCTATGATACCAAGTTGATGTAGCTCAAGATCAAGTCCAATTAGAAAAGATATAAATCAAGGAAAGAATAAGAGACTAAAACACACAAACTCAAAGCACCCCCACTATCGTTAGAGTCCCACTAGCACGAAGATAAATTCAAACTTCTCTTTCTAATTTTCAATAATGTAGCTAACCTCTTAAATAGAGAAGTAATACAATATTATGAAATGAATGATCTTTCTTTCTTATTCTAGACTCCATTGAATACAAAATGATAAAAGGAATGACATTCTTTTTCCTTCTCTAAACTCCTAATATAGAATCACAAAAAGAGTGATCTTTCTTACTTATTCCAAACTCCTATGAATAAAACAATAACCTGACAATTAATTTCATCATTTCAACTGATCCCGAATTTGAATTTCAAATGAACCTAACTCATGTTGAATCACAAAGGCTGTGTTTGGTTGGGGGTTATCCCACTTGGAGATAGGAATAAGTTTTGAAAAATTTTGAATTTTTTTGGAGGGAATTTTTAAACCAAAGGTATTAATGATAAGATAGTAATGTGTCATCTATGCATTGGTGGGTTATATTTTTAAATCTTAATTAAAGGTTTTGACGGGAAATTTTTTTTTATGGGGAATTGTGTTGGAGATAACCCTTGGGGTTATTCCCCAACCAAACATGGACAAAGGGTTAAACGAAAACTTAAAATAAAAATATGATCATTTAATTATTTATTGCATCAACATTGTCTCCTCTTTAAGAACTATGATTCTGATAAGAAAATGGAAAGGCAATTGTCATACAAATCAAGACCTAGTTATTACAGTTCACCTTCACGAATCCAACTTTATCTGATTCTTCCATTTTGATATTCATCTTCCCGTGTGAACACTTGGTTTAACAACATCACCGATATTTTCTTTCTTTTCCTTCTATGCTTACATAACTGAAACACAAGGTTATGCCATACTCATTGAACATCTAACATCCCCATGAAACTCTATTAATCGATCACATTAAACACTAGATTCATCTTCACTGTGCTAAAAAAGATTTACATTTAGATTCAACTTCTTAAGGATCATAAAAAGACCTGTTTTTTAATAATGTAATTTATGGATTGTAACAAGAGGGAATTCAGGGCCAGTACGAATCAAAACATAAAACCTTCCTTAAACTCAACATCTCTCCGTCAAAGATTGGCATATTATTCATAAAGATCACAGCTTAAAGCAATTTAGGGACTCACATCATTATGTATCCACCTAATTAATTTTGCAAAGATTAAGGATTCTTTTAATTGGTAGCCTAGCTCTACTCTATAAGATCTTTGGAAAACACATTCATCCCACTACAACTATCAATGATCCAATTTATTCCTTTGATCATGCATTTAACTCTATAATGATATATGTTGGTCATCCAACCTTATTTTGATTTCGTTTAGCCACTTGCCAACAAGGATCTCATGATATATGATAGCATTAAAAAGATTGATAAATCGACTATGTCCAAGCTATCCTAATGCTCTTTTTCTTTTTCTTCTTCAATAATTAGCTTGTGCACTAATTAAGCATTCATCTTTTTTTCTTTTTGATCTCCATAACTAATCTCTTTCCTACAAAAAAGAGTATACTTGTCATTGTCCTTTGATGGCCATAGTTATATAAAATGACCATTGTCTTTTGTACTTGAACCACCTAGAACCTAAGACTTATATGTAAGTTTCATGCCTTATAATTGATCCTTTGCAAATTGCTTGTCTTTCTTTGCATTATGATTCTTCTAATAACTCACTCAAAACTAGTAATTACTACTAGTCAAGGTGTATCCAACATTAATAATTGGTTTTATGTTAGCATTATGCTCTTATTTGTAAGGCCACTTAATATGCATTCACTAGGTTGTAAGTTTCAATATATAGAACTATTGTTTGATGTCAAACCGCAACATGTTCTTATAGTGCGTAATTAACTGCTTAACATTGTCTTATGCCCGTCCATGGTACTTAAGATCAAATTTAGTGATGTAATGAACTGACATATTACTTTGCTTAAGTACAATATAATTGGTCCTGTTCTAGAAATCTTGCAAAAAAAAAACCCTTCTTTCCAACAACTCTCATCAATTTCTCAACTAGTGATAGCTGAGAATACCTTTGAAAGTGGTAACCACCTTCCATGAATTACCACATAAGCATTCTTGACCTCCTAATTTCGTAATAATAAATAACACCTTATGATCTTCTTGGAATTTGGTAAATCTTAAAGAAAATAAAAACCTTATAAAAAAATCGAAGGTTTTAATCCAATTGATGGATACATAAAGATTTATTCCTCGCTGAAATTTTGCAAGATTGTTCATGTTTCTTGAACATAGTTTGTGTTTACCCTATTCAAGATGGAATGTTTCTTGCAACCTTTCATCTTGAGCTTTGTTGTGCCTCTATTTGTTGAAAATTATTCTATTTCCATAGTTATCCTTGGCTTGGACTCTCTTGATTTTTGCAACCTCTTCAGTGACAAAACTTAAAGCTGCAGTAGTTTCTTTGGTGATGGAAAACTATGTGGATCACCACGAGATTTGGCTAAGACTTTCAATAATGAAATGCAGGTCAAACAACTCTTTGTTGTCATCACTAGGCTAGAAAGGTTTCGACGGATGCAAATCACCAATCAAGGGTTTGTGAGCCTTTCACCAACTTAGAGATCTTGATACTTGCAAAGAAGGATATAAAATAATTCTTCCTATCTAGGAAATTGCGAATAGGACATCTCAAGTATAACTTCAGTTAAGATTCTTAGTCCAACCTAAACTCCTAGATTTAAAGGATAAGTTTATCCTTAGCAGTCCAAAACAAAATTTTAAAAAAAAAGTTAAAAACAAAAAATATAACCATCTAATTATTTGTTGCATCACTAGGTTTCTTCTGGAGGCACAATGCCTTGGTCAAAAGAATCAAAACAATCAAAGTATAACTAAAATAAGCATTCTAATATTTCTTAAGTGGCAATTTGATATTTACTTAATTCCTTTTGCATGGGATTTGATTTTGGGAGAACTACCTGAAAAATGTTTGAATTTATACATAATGAAAAATGTTTTAGAGACTGTTCAAAATTGAAATTACTAAGCAGGAAAATAACATTTTTTTTTCTTGATCTAATATGTGGAATAACAGACCAACCAAATACAGTGTCATCAAATACATATCATATAAGATACTCAACCAAAATGAAGCAAAGGTGAGCAGAGCATACAAAAACAGTCATCAGAGGTAACCCTATCATTTATGAAAGAATTTAATCTTAGTGAAATGGGTCATAACCACATTTGCCAAGGAAGAAAGAACATACCAAAAATAGCTTGACTATAGGACCATGCAGGAATTGCTATTGCAGGTTCCCTCTTTTTCTTTTGTCCACATATTGTCTCTAATAAAGATCTAGGCCTTGACATCTCAGTAACTTGGATGCTGACAGCATCTGAAAGGTTACGCATCTCCCCTGACTTGATTTTGTCATCTTTGTTGACAACAATTGGCTGACAACCAGTATTATCCTTCAACTGTTGCTTAGATAAGGATAAGGAAGTAGAACTCGAGTTGATTGCATGTTTATTTTTTGATAGAACACTGATCAGTTGGTTCTGTAAATCAGTCAATCTGAACTATATCAAAAGAGTATTTCAAGCAACATCAGATGTAAAAACTTAAAGCTTGGACATCATCTAAACTGATCACTTACAGCTCATATCGAAGAAAAGCTTCACTTTTTTTATTCAAGATTTCTTTGTCATTCATTACATTGCTTGGAGATTTACCTGCAAAATGAAAGTGCAAGAGTCTATTTCCAGCAAGACATCCAAATACATAATCAAAAGAAGTGCACAGCCTGAAGGTTCTGATTTTGACTACTTTGCAACATGGAACAAACAAATCAAATCAGCTTAAGCATCAAACCCTTGTATGAAAATGCCCCAAGTCAAACCCCACCTAGCAAAATTATAGCAGAATGGCAATTGATTATAAATTATCAAACTACGATGCTCTTGAGCAGAATCAGATAAGCACAGTATAGGTTAACAAGCAATGTTATGAGGGTAGCCAAGAAGACAATGAATAATATAGAGTAATAATATTGATGCATACATTGGAGAGGAACTGCATCTGTTGTAACGTTGCTACTGCCAATCTTCACTGAAGCCCTTGCAGTGGACAGCTGTATACCCTATATGCAGGAAAAAAAACACTTGTAATTGTCTAATATCCCGCAAGGAAAAAAATTGAAAAGCAGAAACAGTTTGGTGTGCATGAAACAAAGTATAGCATGATCTTCAAAAGACTCAAATCAAGTACAAACAAAAACTATAATAAATTTAAGCTGCCAAGTGATATACCCATCAAAGTGGATCCGGATCCAAAACATTAAAAAAAACCTAAAGTATTCAGAAAACATCCAAACCCACAAAATCTAAAATAAAACTAAAGAAATTGGAAGAATAAGCTTTTCGCAACATGAAGTCCACTGAGTACAAGAAAATAGGAAGGAAAAGAGATATTTTGATTCAATACAAGCTTCAAAAGGAAGACTCAAAGGGAGCAAAACGGAAGACATATTTAACCATAAAGTGAAAACCCAGGAAGAAATAAATTTAAATAAAAAAAAAACCAACATTTTGCAGCATTCTCACCTAGGCTTGCAATAGAAATCAACAGATAAAAACTAAAGAATTTAATAAATGACAGATTGAAATCAATACCTTTGGCACCTTTCCCTTCTTCTTGAGAACCTTCAAGTGCAGTCTCTGTATGTAATGCATCAAATGATACTTTGAATGTTTCATCAGCAGCATTTCATATATCTTCGGGTTGGTATCCAGCCACTCCATGATCTCCTTGGAATTCACCAGCCTATCGGCATCCAGTGACTCCAGCCAGGAGTACACCGGCATCCACTGGTCAGTTCGCTGGAACCTATAAGGATGAAGAGGAGCCGAAGGCGGGTTCGAGACCTGAATGGGATTGAAGAGGGAGAGGATGCGACTGTGGAGCTCGGGGTGGGGGAGTGAGCGCAGAGATTCGGGGAGGGAATGGAGGTTGGATTCGATCCAGGAGTCGAGATCGCTGGTGGTGGGGGGACTTGAGCGTGAGGAGAGCCAGGAGAGGGCGAGGTCGCGCCATTGAAGAGGAGGAGCTCGAGGGCTCGAAGAAGCATCGGGAGGTTGTGACATAGGATGGAAAAGGGAACAACTGCGGCTTCCTTCCCAAGACTGTATGTATAGGACTTTAAATACAGCGGTGGTGTCAACTGGGCGGTACCGCACACTGGCCTGTTACTGTAGGCCGCGACCCTGGCCTGGCACGGCCAGGACGCGGGCTAGCGCTGGGCCGGTGCCGGCGTGGCCCGCCCATGTCATGCCGGCCCAAGCACCCAGGCCTGCTTAACTGAAAAAGAGTCGTTGCGGGCTAGTCTGACCCAGGAATTTTTTTTTTTTTTATTTTTAAAAAAGTTTTTGAAATACCAAAGGGCTAGTAGCCTAACGGTATATCACTCGGGTCCCGTGTATTGGGGCATTCTCTTGGGTAGGGCTGGAAACAAGCCGAACTTGAACGAGCTAAGCCCGGCTCGAGTTCTGCTTGAGTTCGAAATTATAATATTCAGTTCGAGTTCGATTCGAGTTCAAATTATAATTTTCAGCTCGAGTTCAGCTCGATAACATTTATAAAAATTCGAGTTCAATTAAAAAAAGCTCAAGATTAAAAAATATATATATAAAAAATTATAATAAAATTCATATTACAAATGCTAAACATGGTTACCATCATTTAAAAATCCTGTAAAACATTATATATTTAAGCAAACTCTTGAAACTGGTGGTGAGATTTCTCTCTTTGTTCCTCTTCTCTATTATTCTTTGGAGTATGCATGGTGTCTTGTGGTGTTGTTTGCTTGACTTCAGCTACAGCCTACAGGTCTCTTTGACTGGCCTCTTCAATGATATCTAATTACTCGATGGGAGTTCGGACAAGATGTCGGATCTTCTTGGAGTTGTGCCTCTTCAATCCACTGACAGCCTTGCCGGTCTCTGTGGCCTGCAATCACATGAAGAATCAAGTTGTTGAATGATATCATTAAAGTTCTTGAACTTACATCATCCTGAACAAATTTGTCATTTCTAAACAAAAAGCAAAGAAAAACTTCAATTCATACCTGCAAGGTCTACCCATATAACTGCATCAATTCCAGCCTCCTCAGTGAATCAAACAACACTCCATCAGACTGCAGATCCATAAGAACATCCAAATAAAAAATAAAAAAAACCACCCAATCATCAATGTTAGAATGAACTCCCAATCATCAATGTTAGATTCACATGTATTGTTCAGAGTGTGCATTATAGACTCTGCGACATACCTGTTCATGTGACACCTCTGAAATATGCAAAAGACCTTGCTGTGCACCATTGAATTCCACAAAAGCACCATATTCTTTTACTGATGTAACAACACCTTTTACAATTAAGACCTTGTTGTTTTACGATTAAGACTGGTTATCTCTAAACAAGACTAGCATCATACAGAGTTGAACTGTCGATATCAATAAAATAGTAAATGGAATCTGGTCAAAAGTTGCTGAAACTAACTTCACAAGATAGTTTTTACAACCAAATTCTTTCACATATGAAAGTGGCAGATACAAATGACAACCAAAGAAGATTGCAAAATTAGTCAATATTACAAGGGTGATTCCATAATTATAAATCATGTTTCATGTTCTCATAGTGTAAAATATGTTCCTAGGAAAAAGGATCTATGGCCACCACAAGATTTTAAATAACAACCCTTTAATACAAAATAAAAGAACTGTTAGTGTTTGCTATCAGTAATAAGAAACTTTGAGCTATTGGCCTTCTAGTTGACAAGTACTAGATAGATGATAAAATATTTATTTTAATCTAAAGATGTGATGCATCAAAAATGTCTGTTGGTTTTGGAGTCAAACCAAAGTAGACTGCATATTGGGCTATCTATGTTATTTGAAGATGACAAAACCATCCAGTTTCCCATTATATTTTTATATTTTACTTTTGAAATGATAGCTAAGAAAGCAAAAGAAACATATACACTACCAGGATACCAGCTTGTCACTCCAATGTGATTTTTTTTTCAATCACTTTACTTCTTCCTTTACGCAGTGAATCAAACTTCTCAGATATTACATAGGAAACAAGACCAAGAATAATGGCAAATATGAGCATTCCACCAAAACTGATTGAAACTGAAACTAATTTGGGGCCCAAACCATTAGAATTTACATGGTTACCAGAATCAGCTATGTAAGTCCATGATGATAACCACCAAAAACAGAGGTATGAAACCTATGGGCAACCAATGTCTTCTACAATAACAAAAGTAATGATGCTTGTGGGATGTGGTGCAGTTGTGCTTGCATTTGTAAGAGAAAAAAGTCAAAGGACTTCAACAACAGCAGCAGTTAGGTTGCATCAAATTAATCTATGAACTCTTACCAATATATCTGTCAGAATGCAATAATCATTGATCACCCCTGTAGATGGATCCACATCACTAACAATGGCCAACTGATATACCCGCAACCTGTTCTCTTAGTGGAATGCATGCATCCATCAATGCCATGCTCCCTTAGAGTTCACAATGAACACATTAAAGGCAGCTTGCTTGATCCTACACACAACAAATGTTTGAATCTCAAACAAATCCAACAAATTGCAGTACCTCCGCATATAGATGCCATTGATGTCGATCCATCAGAGGACATGACTTCTGAATTGACACAAACAGTATAGGGGAATTTATCTTCTGGAGGCAATGCAGCAAGCAAAGCCTTCTCCACAAGAGTGGTTAGAAACGACCATATAGGAATACACAAATTACCAGCAGATCTCAATACAAAAATCAGAAGATAGTTATACTTTGTCTGACACCAAGGCATGAAAACCTTGTTTATACAGTTATCATAGATATGTGGACCTAAGTGGACAGTACATAAAACCTACATTATGATTTCAAAATATTTAAAACAGCTGACTAATCAAAATATTTAAAACAGTTGACTATTAAAACATCCAATTATATTGAAAAGAACAAGGAATTAAACAAAGATTTCCATTTCTGAATATTCCCTTCCTTTTCTGGAGCCAACAAATTTCAGTAACATATATTTCCATGGCCTGTACAACAGAAAAAATTAAGAAAAAAACATAGTCAATCAATTACTCATTAATCATAAAATATAATGCATTAAAGATCATTTATACCTTTTCCAATCCTTCTAATGTTTAAAGAGTAGTAAAACTGTCCGGAATGTCCAATTTCAGTTTTTCTTCCTCTTCTCCAATCTATATAACATAAATGAATTTAGATTGAAGTAAAAAAAGGTTGAATTAATCTAAAACTGCAAATTCATATAAATTATAAGCACACTTACTTGGGTTTTTGTGTTTTTTTGAGTGGCTTTAAGCCAATCTGCAGTGCATACTAAAGCATCAACTGTTTTTGGAGAAAGAGAGCTACAATACTTATCTAATACCCTACCACCTACACTAAAGGCTGATTCTGAAGCAACTGTAGTCATTGGAATTGTGAGCAAATCACGAGCCATTCTGGACAAAGTTCGAAATTTAAGAGAATTCAACTTCCACCACACCAAAACATCAAAAGTAGACTCATCTTCATCCCATTCTACTGCCCCTTCCTCTAAGTAGACCTCCAAATCAGATTTCATTGGTTGTGTTAGATCATTTCTCCATTTGAATTCATCAAATTCAGATCTACCTCTACTTTTTTATTTTCTTGACGAAAATGCAACATTATTTGATGTTTCTGAAAAACAACTAACAAAGCTTGCAGACTGCTGTTCATTGGCATTTTCCCTTGTATATGCTTCAAATATATCCATCATAATTTGTTTCACTTGAACTATTTTCTCAATATGTGCAAAATCAGGATAAATGCGAGGAAAACAGAAATTTATCAGCACCATTTTGTACCTTGGATCTAAAATAGCAGCAATTGCCATAAGTATGTTGCAATCTTTCCAATACTTGTCAAATTTTGCACCCATCACTAATGCTATATTTCTCAAAAACAGATCCGAAGAATTTGAATGATTATCTAGAACTTCTTTAACCTTCCAAACCTCAGGAAGAAATCTATTTGCAGTAGGATACAAACAATTAGAGAATATATGTGTAACATTATAAAAAATTTCCAAAAAATCAGCAATTTTTTTGGCTTTTTCCCAATCTTCAGCTGTAGGCAGCCATTTATAATTTGCATCTCTAATAGCATACTGATCAAAAACAGTTCTGAAATTAAAAGCAGCGTCCAACATTTCATAAGTTGAATTCCAACGTGTAGGGACATCAATACGCAATCCCCTTTTTGTACACACATTCAATTGTCTTGCAACTTCACCAAATTTGAATAATCTAGATGGTGATTTTTTCAAATACTTAACGGTCTCTCTTAGGCTTTGCTTGTTTGGAGGTATTTGGAGGTTTCATAAAGTAAGGGTTTTGGAGGGTTAACATGAACCCTTGTTTGGATCTGGGAAGGGTTAAGAAGGGTAAGGTTTTTGGAGGTATTTGGAGGTAAAATGGAGGGTTAAAACCCCCCATTTTACTCCACTTTTCAACCCTCCAAATCGGAGGGTTTCCAAGGTTATATTTTAAAAGATTACCAAATTGCCCTTTTCATAAAAAACCTATCTCTTCTTATCCAGTCTTGAAGCTGGCTGCCGACAACCACCATACTCAACAAAGATCACACCCTCACTGGCCCTCGTCGGGCGCTAATGCATCCCCATTGATCCGTTGAGAGAATGTCCGATTTTTGCAGCTTGTCGTCCCTCCGTGCTAGGTGTGCCCTTTTTGTTTTTTTATTTTTCATGTTCTGTAGTTGTGGATTTCGTGAAGGATTTGGAATGGCTTTGTATTGTATCGGATGGAGTTGTTGATATGAAATGTGGAGTTGTGATTTCCTTTTAATTGCTTCTTGGACCTTATGGGTGGTGATAAAGAGATATTATTGTAATAGGTTTTGTAAGGGAATCACCAAAACCCTCAAAAGATTTAATTTTTTGGTATTTTTCCCCGTATCCATCCGTATGTTCCTTGTAATAAAGAAAAAAAAGTTTGAAGCTTTTTCTATCCTGTGTTGATGTAGTCCCTTTCTTGATTTCTTGTTCCCAATCAGAGTGCCATTTCTGATTTTAGTAAAATCCATTAAAAAATTTTTCTTGTATTGTATCTGTTTATGTTAGTATTTTTTTTATTATCTATTTCTCTCCTCTTTGTCATGCTCTTGGTACTTATCAGCTCAACAAGGATCACTTTTTCAAAAGAACAACAACAAAAGCAAGGATGACAATTTGAAAAGGCCCAAGCTTGTAGTCTAAATTGCCAACAAATATAGAACAGAATTCTTCTATTTATATACTTGGGATTATCTTTTTGTTTTCCTGCTGGCCATCCATTTAGAAATCCCCATTTAGATCTCCCTTATTCTGCTATAAACTCCTTGAAGCTCCATCTCCCGGAGTTGTTCATCCTACTGGTTTTGTAGTCCTACTTGTTTTCTGATTGCAGCTTGATGCATATTTCCTATTGATCTGTTGAACTGCATGCCATTGTTCAAACTCTCGTAAAAATCACAATTGGTCCCTATTCGCTGCTAGTTACAATCAGGGCGCTTTTAGTGGTTGTGATATTTGTTGAAGCTAAAATGACACATATTGTAAGAAGATTAGACATAAATAAAAAAACTGCCACACTTTAGAAGAGTTAATAGCATTTGGAGTACCTCAAGTATGGATTAGGAATAATTGACTAGTTCAAAGAACATATATATGACTAATACACAGCCTCCCTTATACAATGTTCTATTAAAGAGAATCTTAGACAACTTCTTATAAGCTCTAAATCAGCTTAACATAGTCTTTTGCAAACAACTTTGGCTTCAAAGTTGTTTGAAAACCTTCAAAAACATGTCAAGGTATATTATCTTCATTCAAAAGTCAATTTTGCTATAGTGACATAAATACCTAAGCTAGGGTTTTGATTTTTGTGATAGCTTAATGAGAAAACTATATAATGTGCTAAATATATTAAGGTATTCAATCGATATATGTGTTGTTTATCTTTCCTTATTTGATTATCCTATTGTTTTTAGATATGTTTGTGGGACATTTTATTTGATTCTAGTATTAATGTTAATGCTCAACATCTTTTTCCTTTTATCTTTTTACTTATATTATAATCGTATAACTTTTTATGGTTAGATGGCCGTGAAGATAATAGGTTGGCTAAAAATATTTTGGCTCAAGAAATATTGGATAATCCTTTCATGAGATTGCAACGATTGCACACCATTTAGCAAAGGGCTCAAGTTGTTATTACTATACTTTGTTGGATAGCAAGACGCGAATCAACGTGAGCCATATGAGAGAGGTCACATCACCCGCGTGAAATACTTAATTTCAAGGAGAAAAAGGCAAGAGACGAACTAATGTCACATTTGGCCGAGAAGTGATCTATGCCATAACATGATAAGGATGAGTCCTACAAAATTTCCTAGGATTGTGTAATATATTGGTCGTGAGAAGGTGGTCTCGCACTCAACTTTACAAGCATCCTGCCGAGGAACAAGTTGCCAAAACACTTTATATATTAGGTCATAATATCACCCAACGTGAATTATCTTTCTTCTTTCGTCGTTCACGTGAGACCATTTCTCCTCATTTTCATAATGTATTACAAGCTATAGTGGAGTTAGAGGACAAATACCTACTACAACCAGATGGCTCACAAATCCCTCCAGAAATATCCAACAAAGAATGATTCTTTCCATACTTCAAGGTAATCAAATGTCTAATCAATTGAATTAAAAACTTTTACTAGAATTGTGTTGGTGACAATTAAATATAAAATTTGCCATCGACCTGTTGGTGCCATTGATGGAACACATATCCGGTTAAAGTTTCTAAAGTGCGTAAGCCCCCAAGTATCGTGTGGAAGAAAGGGATTACCTAAATACGTATCATGTGTCACGCATGCACATTTGATTTGAGATTCACATATGTGTTACCTCGGATGGGAAGGCCAAAGATCCGGATTCGAGAGTTATGAAAAATGCATTAAGGAGATCTTGTCCTCTCAAAATTCCGTATGTACTAGTTGATTTAATATAATATTAAATAAAACATCATATTTATTTTTAACACAATGTACAACAAAGTGTGTTTTTATATTTAGGGAAATATTATCTTGTTGACGCTGGATTCATGTTGACAAGTGGACTCCTTACACCATACAGAGGGGAACGATATCACTTGAAGGAGTACTCTAGAAACCCACCACCGGAATGCGCTGAATTATTTAATCTTCGCCATGCATCTTACTTACTAATGCTATTGAACGCTGCAGATTTGGTGTCCTCAAGAAGCGCTTTCCTATAATAGGGAGCTCGATGGAGCCACATTATTGTTTGGAAACACAAAAGAAAATTATTTTTGCATGTTGTATCTTGCATAATTATTTAATTGGTATAGACCTCCGATGATACAATACTTGCAATTACCGAGAACTAACTTGGGATGAAGCACAAGAGGAACATCATTATAGAAATGAAAATAATGAAGAAGCCATTCTGAGGGTTATTAGAGATGCCATCGGGTCAAACGTATGCAATTATTATGAAGAAGTCGCCTAAGTTTCAATTGATAACCGTGAGTATCTTATTTGAACCGCTTGGATTTATGGACTATTTGAAACTATTTGGAATGATTGTGGAACTTCTAAAGATGTCCTGCTTGATTCAAAGTGAGGTAACTGCTTTCACTTCTTTCAATTTAGAAAAAAGTGAAATATAATTTATGGTAGCTTTTGTGTGTGCTACTATTGAATTGACTTTAAACCAAATTTCTTGAATGAGCAGGTTGATTACTTATTAGTTGTTAGTTGTTTTGGATAAATATTCATTATTTGATAAGAAGTTGTTTTTTCTAGTATCACTTAATTCTTCATGGCTTTCTACATGGATGTGATAACTTGTTTTCTTCTTGATGTAGATTAAAAAATGCCAAAAAGGAAAACACCTTCAAATGATCAAGATGGCAATGCCACGTGCACATGGACATCGATTATGGATGATGCTTTAATTGATGCATATTTGCATCAACAAACAATGGGCAATAGAGTTGGTGAGAACATTGTCAATGAGTTAAAGAGTAAATTTCACGATAAGCCCATAGACAAAGAAAAGGCTCAAAACCGCATGAAAAATATAAAAAAAAAATTTACTCGATGTTATGATATTTTCAAGAATGGAATGAGTGGATTCGCATGGAATCCCACTACAGAAATGTGGAGGCCAACCTGAAGTATGGCAACATCTAATTGAGGTTAGTCTTGTTTTTTGGTTTTTTTGACATAGTAGTACAAATGTATTGTACATATTGATAACAACATTGTTTCATATATAGGCAAGACCTAAGTCGTTGGAATGGATGAACAAGAGTGTTAGAAACTTTGATAAATTGGTTCAAATTTATGGACAGATAGGGCAATCAAGTAACAAGTCTAAACCGTGATCCGAGATGAGGCTTAAAAAGAGTGCAAAATACCGCTGATATCCCTTCTCAACAAAAATACAATTGATGAAAACTTAGAGAACTTGGGTGAGAATGAGGTTGAAGATGAAACATTACCCATAAATCAACAATATCAATCGGAAGCTCCAAGTTCTTCTAAGTCCAAGAAAGGTAAAGGATGTGATACTCATGATGATATTAGTATGTTTTCTCGATCACTCTGATACATTAGCTAGTACTCATGGATGCATCAACCAATGCCAGATTGAAGCATCCCATATCAATACAAATATTTTAAGGTAAAAGTTTTGGTAACCAAGATCCAACTAAAGATGTTGATGTGTTGGCTATGCTTACATCTAGGAATCTCTACAAACCATTTCTTGAGAGGCTTACCGGTTCTCATTGAGAATCCAAAGAAGCTAATGTGTTTGATTAGATCCCCAAATGAACATCAGAAATCTTTTTGCTGTTGACCGCTATGCAATCAAGGATCATGATGGGGGAAATTAAATTTTGAGGTTAGCATCCTCTTTCTAGAATAACCTTGATTAATTCGGGGTATGTTTATGTAATGCATATGTGTAACTTTGAGAATTATACTTTTGTAGGTTTTTGGGAGAAATTGGAAGGCACATGTTGACACAATAGTGGTTCATCACCAACAAATGTTGAGTTTGAGAATCCTTATAGGGACTAGTCTTGTTGACTATTTTTTTTTTTTTTTGGAGTTGTCCATGTTTTGAGTTGTGCTTGTTTTGTTTTGGACTTGTAATGGTGACTAGTAATGTGAAACATTTTATGGTTGCAACATGTAATTTTGGTGGTTTTTGGACTAGTAATGTTGACTTGGTTTTTGATGACTATTATTGAAGTACTAATTTGTGTTTTATAGCAGGATAGTCAATGTAAAATGCTCACAGGTGTGGAATTGATAACCTTGGTGACCTTGATAACCTTTGTGTCAATAAATTTAAAGTCCTGTATATTTATAAAGTCCTATAATTATAGGTTTCAAATTTTGGGAAAAAAAATTATTAAAATTATAAATCAAATTACAAGGTGCGTAAATAAAATAATAAAATTAATAAATCTATTAGTATGTAATATTAAATATTAATTAAATATTAGTATAAAACATTCTATAAATATTGAGTTATTTCTTTAAAGGGTATTTTGGTAATGTTAGTGTATAACCTTACCTTCCATTACCTTCAAACCAAACACACCAAGGTTTAAAAACCTTCTATTACTTTACCTTGGCCCCAAACAAGGTTTGGTTGAAAACCTTACTTTCCTTTACCTTCCCTTCCCTTCCCTTCCCTTACCTTACTTTATGAAACCCTCCTAACCCTCCATCCAAGCAAGGCCTTATATAGTGGATTACACCATCTATTTCCTTGAGACCATGTTGGACCATCAAGTTTAAAATGTGAGCACAATAACGGATATGGAAAATATGACCATTAAAATGCAACATGCCTCTTGATTCAAAATTAGATTTTAAACTTTTTGCAACTACATCATTAGTTGTTGCATTATCCAATATAATTGTGGAAACTTTATCTTGGATCCCCCAATCTAAAAGACATTCAGAAATAGCATTGGATATAACAATGCCCGTGTGAGGCGGTTCAAGCTCATAAAAACTAATTATGCATTTTTGCAATTTCCAATCCAAATCAATAAAATGTACAGTGAGGCACATGTACCCTATAGCCTGATTTGAAGTCCAAGTGTCGGATGTAAGACAAACTCTTTCAACATTTTTTAGAATTTTTTCAGCTTTTCTTTCTCAATTTCATGCAATCTCAAGCAATTTGATTTTATTGTCTTTCTACCAACTCTTTCATATTGAGAGTTCATGGACTTCATTAACACATTAAACCAAAAATGTTCTACCATACTAAATGGATACTCATGTACTGTAATCATTTTGGCCATAACTTCTCTAATTTTGCTCATGTCAAAAGATTGTGAAGAGAAAGATAAAACTGTATCACCATCCCCGCTGTCCAAAGGCAGAAAACTGATAATTTTTTTTATCTTTATACTGTTTTTTAAAGTATAAACAATCATCTAAATGCCTCTTAAGATGTGTGGTTGTTCCTGACTTAGAAACTGCATATTTCTTCTTGCAATGACGACATTCATATACTTCTCTATTACTTCATTTCTTTCCTGAATATTTATAATCTGAAATTCTGTCCAAACTTTGGAAATTTTTTTCCGGCCTCTTTTAATTTCATTATCTTCTATTCCATATGGGATTGTATCTACTTCTTCACTATGAGTACCAATTTGTATAGGTATTTCATCAGCATTAGCCATTGATTGTTGTGTGTCAAGTTCAAACATTTCTAGATATAGAAATATAGAAAGAAAAACTTTAGAAAACAGTAAAGAAAAAAAAAACAACAGAAATTAAAAAAAAAACTAACAAGTATACAACTATGACTAATAGTTGTTTAATGAAAACTAATAGAATAAAGAAAAAAACATTAGAAACAATAGTAAATAACCAATAAACAACAATAACTAATAATAAATAACAACTTTAAAAAACAATAAAGAAAAGAAAAGTGAACAAAAATTATACAAGAACTATAGTGAAAATAAAATAAAAATACTAAATAACACATGTTAATGAAAGGAATACCAATAATTTAGACATCAACCACAAAATAACTACGACTAATAGTTGTTTACTCACAACTAATAGAATGAAAAGAATTTTTGGAAATAATAGTAAATCAACCATTGTTTGTTGAAAACTAATAGAATAAAGGAAAAAAAAGAAACAATAGTAAATAACTAGTAAACAACTATAAACCAGAAGTTAATAAGAACTTTACAAACTAATAAAGAAAAGAAAGCATTATAAAAATTATTAAAGAACTGTAGTGAGAAAGCAAACACATTCATGTAATTTTCTTTAATTTCTTTAGATTTCATCTTAAATTTGAGTTAATTGAATGCAAGCAAGATAAAATTTAAGCAAACATATGGTCCAAAATGAGAGCTTAAAGATTACTTTTCCAATATACACTCAGAGTTCATCAGGAGATCCTCATGCATAGCATCTCATTTTCTTGAGGCTTTGCTGGTGGTACACTTGCCTTAGTCTTTCTATCTCCTTCTTTAGCGCCTCCTGATGAGCTGCATTGAAACATCATAATCAATTAGTAATTTTCTATTTTGAAATAATAGAAATAAATAATAATAATGTTACATAAGCCCGACATGCATGAAAGGAGTTCAACCAAGAGTTCTTAGGTTCATGAAGATGGTGTTAAGAGGGGCTCACCACGATGGCGGCGTCGCGTGGTGCTCCGGCTACTGACACCACTCCAAGGCTCCCAATGCTCTAGCTCTCTACACTCGCCTGAGCCACTATGAGTCTGTGACAGTCTCATTAGAAAAAGAGAGAAGAAGCACACTATTGAGGAGGGGGGCGCGAGGTTACCAATCTCTGGCGAGGGTGATGGCCCGGATCAGTCGGTGTTCCTCTCTCGTTGTTTTCCTCCTCTTCCCCCGTTCATCTAACCGACCTCAACCGGATGCTCTTCGGTTGGGGCTGGCTGGGGTCGAGATCGAGAGAGTGAGAGAGCGAGAGAGAGAGATCTAGAGAGAGAGAGAGAGAGAGAGGCGCAGACAAGGGTTAGTGTTTGGCCCAAAAGTATATATTGGATGTTGATTCGTTGGATCATTTGATCCAACGGTTTAGAATTTAAAATTTAAAAATTTATTAGTTTAAATTTTAAAAAATATAAAAGGTTTCTACTTTCTACATAAAACTAATAAATAACTACATTATAATTATATTTTATAAGATAAAAATCAAGAATAAATTATGTAACCCAAATAATTTTATATATATATATATATATATATATATATATATATATATATATATATATATATATATATATATATATATATATATTCGAACTTCAAACCGAACTCAAACGAGCTGACTCTGGCTTGAGTTTGACTCATTTATTTTTCGAGCTCAAATTTGAGTTCAAGTTCAGTTTGTTATTAAAATAATCGAATCGAACTCGAGCCAATATAGAATTGAACTCGAGTTGCTCGCGAACAGTTTGATCGCTTGCCAGCCCTACTCTTAGGCAAGGTCCCGGGATCAAATCCCCGACCCCGTAAATAGGATGAGCAAGCTTTATTAGAGTTTATGTTGCAGGCTAAAGGAGATGGGGTGCACATCACCTGTTTGTCTTATTTCCTCTGAGAAGTTGTTACAAGGGGTCAGGTTTGTCTATATATGTTTAGAATGCAAGGAATGGAAACAACAAGAGAATATTTCCAAATCTCCTATCTTGTCTTCCTCTCCAAGCCTTCGTCTGATCAATTACCTCCTTATCTCCTTTCCTGTAGCCCAATCCCAACCTCACCTCCTCCCTATATTGCAACAGTTTACTCCTCGAGACTTATACGCGCACGGTGAGGGGTTAAGGGCAATCGAGTGAGTTTACTCCTCGGAGCCCAAGGCCACGCCCCCTGACTGTCCCGTGAGTGGAGGTCTTGATGACCTTAGTCAAAATAAAAAACAAAAAAAAAGCTTTTAAAATTAATATAAAAAAAATACCAAAATCCCCCTTTTAACAGTTTTAAAATGATTATTTTTAAAGTATTTATGTCATTTCGATAAAATAAATTTTTTACCCTATCTAACAACTATAAATGACTTGACTGGTAAAAAAAAATCTATAAATATCCCCAAGTTCCTCACACCACCATCTCAATCTTATTCTCGATTTGCATTCTCAACAATTCAATTGAAGCAATCAACTTCTTCATCTTCAATCTTTCAAGTTCTTCAAATAATTCTTCAAGTTCAAGTCATCAATTGCATTTGAAGGAGACCAACTGAGCATCCAATTATCCATCCTTCTTTAAATCTCTTACAAGTAGTTGAGGTAATTCTTAACTTTTATTTTTAATTGCATAATGTCATGTTCTAATTTTCCCCACAACAATTCTCCTTTTTTTTTTCTTTTTGAAAACACCCCATTGAGTATTGATGAATTGAAGCAAGTACTGATGGTCAAAATGTTGGGCCATCTATTGGTGCTAATGACACTATCAGTAGTAGGAAATGAACCTTAGGGTTCAAGTGTTTTATGATATTTTTTTTGTTGCAAACAAAGGCTCATGGGCTATTTGCGAAAAAAAGGGCAGCCCCGTGCTACAAAGCTCCCACTATTTGCATTGGATTTGTATTCCCCTCTCATGGGGAACTAACTTTCTAGGTGCATAGGCATTGATGAGCCCTCGGGTTAAAGTTTGTTCTTGATGATTGAATTTTAATGGCTAATTATTTGCTCTATTGAGTGTTATTCATTGAATTGGAACTCTACATTGCGATAATCAGGGTCCAATCCGACGCATCGAGGGAAGAAGCGAACACTTCCCCGTGTGTGGGCATACATCAATAGAGAGGATTGTGAGTACGCCGAGAGATTGGGTACTAAGGAGAGCGAGTCTTTAATATGTCTTATTCCCATAATCCTTCCAAGAATTAGATTCCCTAGAACGCTAACGCAGTAAGGGGGCTAGGTATTAATCGCCTCAAGAGAGGGATAAAATACACTATAGGAATCCTTGACCCAGATTTCTGCAACTATTACCCTTAAGATTCTTCATCTACATCTTTATGAAAACTGGAGGGGGATTCATTGCTTGAATGCCCCCTTTCCTTGATTGATTGCCCCATGATTCAATCCTATCATTAGTGATATCCAATTGTTAGGTTATTTTAGTTTAGTTTTCTTTTCTTTCACACTACACAATTTTGCATAGGCTAGATAATAGATAGATAATTAGTACTATTACTTCTTGGTCTCTATGGGTTCGACACCCAACTTTTCAATGTCTACTTTATTACTTGACATGACCCGTACACTTGTAGAACACGCACCACCGTACAAGATTCTACAAAAGTTAGGGCTTGGAGAGCCCAAGCCAACCAAGGTGACACTTCAGATAGCCAACAGATCAATTCTCCATCCCCGAGGAGTCGTGGAAGACGTATTGGTCAAAGTAGATAAGTTCATCTTCTCGGTGGACTTCATTATATTAGATTTAGACGATCAGGTAAAAGTACCCCTCATCCTCGGGAGACAGTTCCTAAAAATAACACAAGCACCATTCAACATCAAGGATGGACAGATGACACTGAGACTTGGAGATGAGAAAGTCGAATTTAGACTACAAGAGGCCAGGTGACACTCCATAGATTTGAATGACTCTTGTTACTTTGTTGACCTAATTAATGATTGTGTTTCTGATTTTGTGCAAGCTCACTACAAGAAAAACGACCTATAAGGACAAGAAATCTCATCCCTAAACGTCTGAATCTGGTCCTTAAAACATCAATAAGGACGAGTCAAATCCGGTCCTCACTCGTCCTTATAGGCTCCGCCCATAAAGGTTTTTAAGGACAAGAAATGGGACCGGTCCTTAAAACGTTTCAATGACAAAGTTGTTACACGTCCCTAAAACCACTTTAAGGACCAGATTTCTGGTCCCTAAATAAAAGTCAATCCCATCTCGAATGCCAAAATTCTGGTCCTTATAAATCTTTTGGGACCGGATTCTTTTTGGTCCCTAAACCAGATTTCTGTCATTTTGCAATAAGCCACAAAAATTATAAAAACTAAAATAAAAACATATACACATATCCTTAACAAAACAATAAACTATCATTTTTAATTATCATTGTCATTTTTTTAATAATTTGTCATTTAACATCCCATGAGTAGCATTATATTGTTTACACATTGATTGTATTTGTATATACATAGATACATGTTAAATCTAAGACATAAATTGTATAGTAGCATTCAAGAAGACTGGCAGTGAAATCCTCGCAACTCTAAATGGGTTCACCAAGCTTCTCAACAATGACCCGCTTAACCTTCTCATCAATCTTGAAAACTATATGAAGCGATAAGTTCTTTTTGCCTTCAGTTCAAAAAATTTCAACTCAGTCATCATTCACAACCATCATGGATGCTGCATTGGCCTATAAAATAAGATGTTTTTTTTTTTTAATTGTGCAGGTAAAGCATTAAACCACCACAAGATGGTAATGATTGTTCTGAAAACACATAACATAGACATCAATAGAACCTTAAGAGACAAAATGTACACAAAATGATTTATATAATAATAAAAACATAGCCGGATTATTCACAAGCAAGTATAAGACGCAATCAAATCATCACATAAAAGAACATTGTGCTCAGTTGAAAGAATACCTTGGTTGAATGGAAAACTGTTCCTGAAGTTGACTGAAAGTCTCCAGAGATTAATTTGAGAATAGTAGACTTGCCAATGCCATTGGGACCAACCACTGTAATTATATTTTTACCAAATTAAACCAGAGAATAAAATGATATAGAGAAACTTGATGAATTGAAAAAGTACCAAAGAAATCTAGCAATGTAGCTCTGCCTTCTAATTTATCAAATAGAAGAGCAACCAAACATTTCTGGCAAAGGGATTAAAAAAAAAAATCTTGGACAACTTATGAGTTTATAATTAAATAATTAGACCTTATACTTACTAGCTATTCAACTATCTAGATCTATGCCAAAATTCAAATTTTTAAACAGGGTTGGCCGTCCTGGATAACCGAATGATGCATCATTGCAAACAAAGAGTTGGTAAAATGAAATTTTTATTAGTATTTAGATAGATATACAGATAATACGCATTTAGATATAGATACAGAGTAAGTAGGTAAGGAAATTTTTAATTAGATTATAAGAAAGAAAATGATATCAGGAAACAGTTCAACAAAATTTAATAGCTTAGGGTAGCAACCATTGTTAAAATGTCACTTCTATATCAAATTTAAATAACATTCTATTTAGCAAACATGAACATTGTCTTTTAAAAAATTTAGTATTTTTAGTTCTTTTCATGTTATTAGAAATTAAAAAAATTCATCAAATTGGCTAAATTAGGACAAAACTACGATGTCCCAGTAAACTATGCTTATAAGCCACTGTAAGTGAGAAATAACACATTCGCATTTCAAGCATTTAGGATAAAAACCTGAAACTTATGATAGGGGGACCTGGTCGATCATAAGGGGTTGGGAACTCAAATTTGTAGCTGCAAAAGAATATAAAACAATGTTTAACAAAAGGAAGGTGAATGCTTGATAAACAAATTTATAGAGTAATCAATAAAGATCATTTCCAATTAGAAGAATAGAGGAATTAAGAGGAAATAGAAAATATACTCGAGATAATTGATGATTTTATCTGCATGACCTATTCGCTCCAATGCCTAAATATAAAATAATTAAAATCAAGCACTTGTTAAATATTGTTCTGAGAAAGACAAGCATAACATATGTTGGAACGAAAAATTTATCCCACAGTAAATTGGAATTGGTACCAAAGGAAATATAACTCCCCAACATGCACAACCACTGCTACAATATCAAATTCACTAGACCAACAAGTCCCCATTTAAGAAACAAGAAATATAAGCTAATTTGAGTAAAAGTAAAAGTGCATGTACACCAAAGGAGAAATATGCAAGAGAATATAACTTGCCTTGCTAAAGGCACATCACCCAAATCTGACAATGAGACTGGCTTGCGAGGAGTAAAAAATGGTCTGCAAGAAATAAGGATAACGTATATAGAAGTTTTTGAGGGATTCAGAACTGGCCAAAGTCATCTTACTCAGACTTCTCATATTCTTTGGGAGTTAACAATTTTCATAGAGTGGATGGCCCTCTGCCTTGTAAATAGATAAGACAAGAACCAAAGTTAAGTGGCTTCAGTCCATGGATAGAGTACATCTGTCCTTCCAATAGTTCAGGCTTCTATAACATTTATAGAAAAATCAAATAACATTATCTATCCACTCAAAATACCTCAAGTAACATTCAGAAAGAATAGATATTAAGAGCATACAAATAATTGAACTGCTGAATATGTTGATCAAATCCAAGAAATACACCAAAATAAGTAGCCAGACAGTACAGAAGTTGATAAAAAAAATGAATTTTTGGGTAGTGAACAAAGAGAGAAGTTTTCCACAAATCCCAAAAAGTTTAAGATTAAAAGAAAAAGCAACTTCACCTAATTTTTAGTTGGGCTTTAGATTGTTATTAAACCTTATTTAGGGGAAACATTTTTTGATGCACATTTACTGGTTAATCCAACTACCCTCACTCTCATAAATGGTGTGACCTCCCTTGCACCAAGACCCTTGTCTTCCAAAGCTTTTGCTATCTTCTGATGAATTTCAGACTATTTGTTTGCCTGGAGACAGACCACCTCAATGTGAAATATGCTCATGTATTTCAAACTAAGCTATGAGGAACAAAACTTACTAGAGCCAACCTCTTTCTTTGCTTAATATGCTATAAAAGAAATCAGTTGATCCAAAGTCATATCTTCCAAGGATAAAAGAAAATGAGAGGTTTAAAGGCGTGATGTTGTGATGAAAGAACAAACATCATTATAAGAAAAAGAATTTCAATATTGGACATAATATAATATATAGGAAAAGGTAACAATACATGAAAGATTATAGTACAAGATTCCAATTCAATTGATAGAAAACATGAAAACCATAGGAACAAAGACTTGTTTCAAAAATCTTTTACACCAAAGGCTCCATTTAATATCACTGAAACCTAAAAATGCTAGACTATCGATCATAACTATTACAAATATACTTCAAGACTATCTTTGTTTGGCTTCCAAGCCTACTCATGCTCTAATTGAAAACTTGGAAATACTCATGTGCACACTAAATTAAAATTTCCACCGAGTTTCAATCATGAATGGAGAACTCATATGATAGTGCGCAAAACAACAAAACAAATGCAAACTTTCACAATGGACGAAAAATTAATGCAAACTCTTTCTCACTATTAGATGAATGGCTGGAAACAAAAGAAAAATTAATGCTCAAAATAGAGTGTCTCACAATTAGATTCATGATAGTGCGCAAAACAACAAAACAAATGCAAACTTTCACAAGGGAAGGTTGGCTACCACACTCTTTCTCAAAATGAGAGGTCAAGGGATCAAAGCATGCCAAATAAAAAGTATCTTGTCCACATTTATCCAAAAAAACCCATATTTTTTATAAAAAATACAAAACAAATGCAAACTATCAATGGAATACACCAACGCAAATAGGCACCCCAGCAAGACCTATACAATATGTCATTGGAACCAAACTAGTTTAGTGGATGATGTCTTCCGGTTTTCCAAGCATAAGATTTTAACCTCAATCTCTCCCAGATCCCTTCCGACACCAAATATTTCTAATCAAATTAACAGCTTGCAATCAAAATATATCCCTCCACCTTTAATGAGACAACTAAGTCTGTGATCATCTAGCATGGAACACTCTATCCATATTGAGAAACATGAACAAAGGGAAAGGAGATGGAAATCGAGGCTACTCACAGAGGAGAACAAACAAGACCTAGAGTCTGGGATGAGTGCGGCAGAGGGTACCCTGTGAGAGATCCCGGGACGTCGTGCTGAGCCAGGACGTCAGCCTCGCCGCAACCAAAGCGCTATGCAGCGGGAGCAGAGAGCCCATGCAGCACCCCAACTCGACGGGAGACCTTCAACAAAGATTAACAATATCTCAAATGAAGAAGAAAAGGCGAAAGATTGAAAGATAGCCAAAAATTATCAACGTAGATAACTAGGGTTTCCGGAAAGGGGAGATGGAATTCGATGAGGAAGGATTCGCAGGGAAAGATGAGGAGGAGGAGAGAAGGGTGCAATTTAGGGTTTCAGGCGGAGGAGAAGAAGGAGCGCCGCCCAATTTGTTTTTCATCCCGCGCCATGCGAAGTAGGGAGAAGAGCGTTTTGATTTTTAACTTTTTTTTTTCTAATCTCGCCTAATTATATATTTTAAGGACCGGAATTTTTAGGGCTAAAGCCATTTTTGGTCCTTGAAAACGGGATCAATGTTCATTTCCATCCCAAAATTCAAAATTTGTTCAATATATTCCCTATGTATTGCATATTTTGACATTTTGGGTCCCTATATATTCAGTATTTTGGCATATTTGGTCCCTGTTGCTCACGTGGCGGTCATGTGGAATACCAATGAAATGTATATAATCTTTTTATTATTATGTTTAGGTCGTTATTTTGCTGATGTGGAGTGATAAGTGGCAGTATATGTTGATGTAGACCGTATTGAACAAATTTTAAATTTTTGGGATGGAAATGAACATTGGCCCTATTTTCAGGGACCAAAATGGCTTTAACCCGAATTTTTATATTTATAGGCACCAGAATAGAGTCTGGTCCTTAATATTTTATAAAAAATTAAATTTTGGGACCACTAAAAATTCAGTCCCTATTAGTGTATTTTTTTAGGACCGTTTTCGCATTCGGTCCTTAAAACATGGTCCCTAAAAGCCATTTTTCTTGTAGTGAAGCGAGCTATTGAAGAATCAACTAAAAGATCTCTTCTTGGATGAACCACCACCTCAGGAAGAGAATGAGAAGGAGGTAGACCCTGGGCAAGCGTAGTTGGCTTCTCCTACAAGGAAGAGGGGAAAATGGTGGGCGAAGTGGAGGTCAAGAAAAAGGAGTGACATACCGTCACCTAACAAATCCTCAGCAGGCCCACCCAAAAGCCATTCGGTGAGCATGAACTTATTTCCTTTCTGAGTATGTAGGTAGTGGGCGGTATTCCTCCCGACGGGGAAGCTAAGAAGTTCCACTTATTCAAACCTCCCTAAGCATTACATGTACGTCAAGCTAGTGAGGTAAAACAAGTGATTATTAGGAGGCAACCCAAATTTAGTAATTCTAGTTAGTCTTCTTTGTAGGTTTCATGATTGGATTCATTTTAGGCTTAGGTTTAGGCATACACTAGTGGTGACACTATTTCTTTGATGATATCCGGTGTTTATATGATTTCCAAGGTGCTTAACGACTAATTTTTATCTTTGGAGTCAATAACAATTTGGTACAGGCGAGAACAGGATGAAGGACAAGAACTAGGGAGTTCACAGAGAAATACACGTCTGCAGACACGGTCGTGTGTAGGCTCGTGTAACTCTTAGGAAAGAGAAGGGAGCCGAATAGAGAAGAATAGAGAGTTACACGGCCGTGTGACAGACCGTGTAACACTTGGGAGAAACAGAACACGAGACAGATGCAAGACAGAGAGTTACACGTCCACAGACAGGGTCGTATACACGCCCGTGTCACGATGGGTCGAATGAAGAGAAAATATAAAGAGATACACATCCATAGACACGGGCATGTGAAGGGAGTGTCACTATCAACATGGTTCAAGTGCTCCTTACACAGTCGTGTCGAATATTGCACGCGTTCTCATGGAAAACACAGAAGGACACTGGCTCCACATGCTCAACCACATGCCCATGTCCACTCACACGACTATAGATACGGTCATGTAAAGCCTGTGTAGTTCTTGGGTTTTAAAAGACTAAATTCAGGCCATTGTCTTCACTCATTTCACACCTTCTCTCTCAATCCACATCTGTGATTTCACGGTGCTCCTCTACCAAACACCGAGCAGAACTCGGCACCTTCGTCCATACAGTAGTGTTCGCGTCCACACGCCCGTGTTCAACCTTTTCTCCGGCGACAATAGGGTTAACAAGCAATGCTTTGTGAGACCGCCAAATAGAATAAGGGGAGAAGGAAGCTCGCAAGCACCGCCGACTCCAGTGTTCGGGACTCCTATTCAAAATGACAAGTATGCCCTACTAAGACAGAAAAGGTTTGGCGAGGCCCGGGCCATAGATTTCGATGTTTTAGAGGACGTGGGCCTTTCTAAGAAGGTATGGAGCCTATTATTAGTAGGAGGATGGGACCATCTGCTCACTATCGATGATATGGTATACCAGGAGCTGACCCTCAAGGTCCTTGCCACCATCACCATCATCAGAGGGGCAATTTCATGGCATAGAGAAGACCACATCCAGTTCCAATTGGGGGCGCAATGCATCAGATGAACTACACATAGTTCGCCCTCCACCTGGGTCTATACGACGAGGCGTTCACCCGGACCCCCGAGTATGATGCCATAGACATTCACTGACCGCACGGTATGACAGAGAGGGAGTACTGGAGTCGACTCAGCAAAGATCCGATCTATGACCTAGTGAGGTCGAAGGCTACTACACTCCGTTCTCTCGCCCGGTATCACAGGGTGAGGCGACAACACTGGAGTGGTCTACACTAGAGATTTCATGTTTTTATCGAGTATGGCCGAGAGATTCCTGATGCACCTAGGATAGGTAATTGCACAGTTCCTACTCCACCAGACCTCTTACTCTCGGATCCAGTTCATCCTCGCCGCCCTATACATCATGAGACTCTTCAGAGGGATAAGTCTACTACCAGGAGGCGTGACGACAGGGATGAGGATGCTTAGGAGCTCACTTTCAATCACAGTAGATAAACTCCAAGTGATGGGGTTGGTACGGCCGATACTTACATCACGCGACATCATATATCGAGCCGCAGTCCCCAGTGAGCCCCAAGAGCACTGTTAGCACTCTAAGCTAACTATGTTTTAGTAACTTTATGCGTAATGTTTAGGGCCAACTATGTGTATCTATAGCGTAATTCGTGCATGTTGGGTCCTAATTAGCATAATAGAGTCAAATCGTGTAAGCCCGATTGAATTAGTTGCATTTTGTATAATTCCAATGAGTTAGCCACTAATTCGGGTTAATGTTGTTAAATGTAGGATAGGACAATTCTTGGACTGAATACGAGCTACACAGGTGGGAGAAAGCCCAGGTACAAAGGAAATTGAACTGAGACACAATCAAAGCCACATCGGGAGTTATTACATTGTTGCAAAATTTAGCAGAAATTGGCTACGCGTCGCGGCCCAAGGCACGGCGCGACCTAACTTGGAGAATTCATTGCTGCAGATTGAGCAGGAACTGACGACACGTTGCGCCCCAAGGCACGACATGACGTGACAAGCTATATGAGTAGGCTGAGAATTGGTAACGCGATGTGCCTAAGCATGGTGTGTCATGGTTGCGCAGGATACCTGGTGTTGAGTTTTGGCGATGCGTCGTGACGAATACGCAACGTGTCCTGGGTCAAGGCTATATGATCTGCCTAATGAGTGCTTTACAAGTGCACGGGTCAGACAAGTAATAAAGTGGACTCTAAGAAGTAGGATATCGAATCTCAGGGACCTAGAAGTACTAGTACTAACTGCTTATCTACTATTTCGTATGGCTAATGAGAGGGTAATGTTTGG
Source organism: Dioscorea zingiberensis (assembly GCA_026586065.1). Lineage (NCBI taxonomy): Eukaryota > Viridiplantae > Streptophyta > Magnoliopsida > Dioscoreales > Dioscoreaceae > Dioscorea > Dioscorea zingiberensis. The sequence continues at coordinate 27,754,107 of CM048822.1, read as the reverse complement.
GCTAAACTAATTGCTAAATCTAAACAAAGTGTGAAATGCTAATGGGGATGCGATGGGATCATAGGGGAAATCAATCATTAAAGAAAGGCCTACAGGCAATGAATCCCCCTTGGGTCTTCATAGAAATGGATGATGTATACTAAGGTTACTAATTGTGATAGATCGGACCAAGGATTCCTAATGTGTCTTCACTCCCTCTCACGAGATGAATTACTAACCTAGTGCCCTTACTGATGTTGTTCTAGGGAATCAAACACTTTGAAGGAATACTGGAATAAGGTATACGAATGAGTCGCTCTCCTTAGTGCCCGATCTCTTTGTACACTTATAATCCTCTCTATTAAGGTATGCCCGCACACGGGGAGGTGTTCGCTTCTTCTCCCGATGCATTGGATTGGATAATTCGGGTTGTAGATTACCCAAATTCAAAGAATGATACTCAATAAATCTCAATCATAAAATGGAAAAATAGCTAACCATTAGCATTCAAAATCAAAGTTAATACCCGACCCAAGGGTTCATCAATGCCCAAATGCCTACAAAATTAGTTCCCCATCAAAGGGGAACAACAATCCAAAATAATGATGAAAGAAAGGAAACATATATTAATATTATATGTTGTTCCTTCCACCGTTGGTGAGGATCATTGACGAAATCCTCTCCGAACCTCCTTTGTCGAGCGACGCTCCTTTGATGCCTTGAAGCCCTAGAAGGTGGATGAGGGTTGGTGGATGATGAGAAGCCTCCAAGGTGGTAAATGGAAGTAGAAGCTCTCTCTCAAAACCCTAGCGACCTGTATTTATAGTCTCCCAAGTATTTAAGAGGGTCTGGCCCGAACTGGGTCTGCAAGACTTAAGTTCTTAGAAAAATTAAGTCTAGCTGAGTCTACATCTCAACCCACACGGGTGACCCCACAGACGTATACGCGATCGTGTACTCCTCGGTAGGTCTGCTCTATTGCTCACACAAGGCGCCTGAGCACCCACGGGATCCTCAGAGAATCCAGACGGGTCATCCCACGGGCGCCTGTGCGCCCATGTACTTCGCGGGAAAGCCTGACGAGGTAGTTCGCGAACGCGCATTCACCCGCATAATCTGCAAACTCATATTCTGATATCAGATGGGCGCGTGCGTCTATGTGTATGCCCGTATAACTTGTCTTTGGCTTGTTTTTGCCTCAATTAATGTCGAATTGCTTCCTTTTTGCTCCTGAGGCATTCCAATACCCTGTACATCAAAATTAACACAAATTAATTGAGTACCAATGGGCTATACTTGCCCAAGGTTGCATGTAAGGTGTATATGAAAACAATATGAATAATATGACCAATTGAACGCTTACCACTATATAAGAAACTTAGGGTTTCTCTCTACCTTTCTCATCTTGGATTTTACAAGCTTCTTTGGCGGCCAAGACTTGACGACTCAAGGGCATTTAGGAGGAGCTACCGGCGATTCGGAGGGCTAGAGCACTTCGTGAAGAGGGAAGAATCAAGGACAAAGATCCGCATCCTTATTGATTATCTTTGATTTTGTCCTTGTTATGAACATGGATTTTTTTGTGTTATGAACTTAATATTTGATTTACTTTGAATGCTATGTTGCTAGGCTAGAACGTTTGTTCTAGGGTTATATGGTAGAAGACATGAACACCTTTATTATCCATTAATTGAATGATTTACTAGTTATTGTTGGTATGTTTGTGGTACAATGTGCTATAACCATTAGCCGGTGGACAACGACAAACTTGCACTTCACTAATTGTAGATTATGGTAGATTGATTGTATAGCACAAGGTGGATGTCAGGGTGACAGCCCGTAGACCTCATTAGCATAGGCATATGTAATGGTCTTCCACCGTCAAAGTTAAGTCTAGATCCAACAACACTTTGTCCTACCACCATTGGCATATTAAGAGGGGGGGGGGGATTGAAGTGTATTCCTTAGGAATAAGGAATTATGATGATGTGCCTTGAGCACACTTTAAGCACCACAGACTACCTTTGAGGGTACCCTTACCACAATAACAAAGTAAACCCATATTAGTTAATAGAGAACACCTTAATTATGTCTTAACACCATACGGCATACAACCCTAGACCCCTATTATTGACTGTCTTCCCGACCATTTCAACCCTTTATTACTTGTATGACATTGAGATCTTCAGTCAACAACAACCACCTTCATTCACTAAGTTAGTACGAATTTCCTTGCTTACTTTTAGTTAGCTAGCATCTCACTCCTTGTGTTCAACCCGGGCTTACCGGTATAAATTTTAGTACTTTGATGATACGTACACTTGCGTGAGTGTGTGTACGCACTCAACAAAGTTTTGGCGCCGTTGCTGGGGAGTGGCTACGTCTAGTTAACTTTAGCTTACTAGGAATTCGTGCTAAATTCAATAATTTTGTTTTGCTTTGTTTATTTGTATATACTTGCTTGCTTTCACTACTTGTAGATACATACTTTATGTTTTTTCTTTCTCTCTCTTAATTGTTGTTTTCTAGTTTTGCAATTGCTGAGTTTTTCTTATACCTTACTTCAATTTAGTGAGTGATTCCGTAGTGTCCCTTCTCTTGTCACTCGGCCACACATTGCATGAGCAAGAGTGAGCTTGAGCCATTCGATCCTAAGATCGAAAGAACTTGTCGTCGGCTTAAGCAAGAGAAGAAGAGACACGGATAACTACAAAGCTCCTTGTCTAACAACATGGATAATTTTGAGGACAATGAAAATAGGCCCATGTATGAGTATGCGATTCCTTCCACGCAAGGATTACAATCATGCATAAGGTGGCCGGAAGGCAATGCTGGAAACTTTGAAGTTAAACCCGCCGTGCTCCAAATGGTGCAAAATGTGGGTCAATATTTTGGTATTCCAAATGAAGATCCTAATCAGCATATTAGGACCTTCATAGAAATTACTGACAATTAGAATAAAAAATGTCCCGTAAGATGCCATGTGTCTTAGGTTGTTCCCTTTTTTATTAAGGGACAAGCGAAGGATTGGTTTTACTCTCAACCTCCCGACTCCATATCAGATTGGGAAGGTTTGATGCAAAAGTTCCCATCCAAATTCTTCCTGCTTCAAAGACTACACATTTTAGGAGCCTATTAATGCCATTCACTCAACAAGACCGAATCTCTTTGTGACGCGTGGGAGCGTTTCAAAGAATTGCAACATGAATGCCCTCATCGCAACATTTACCGCCACCTTTTTCATGTCAACTTTTTATAGTGGGCTTCGCAGTTCGATCCAAAACATACGTGATGCAGCGGAGGGGGGTTCATTTAGTATTAAATCTTTGGATGAAGGCTATGAGCTCATAGAGATCATGGCTCGAATCAGTACCGGATACATGTGGATAGGTCCATCCTAAAGCAAGCAGCTAGGGTGCAAGATTCAGACTTACTCCTCTAACCAAAGTTACTGACTTAGGGAAGAAGGTTGACAAGGTTTCTAAATGTGTAAGTGGAATGCCCAATAGCTCGGGACAACAAAATGATGTGTGACAAAATTAATGCTCCTAACTTGGCTCCAGAGGAAGTGAATGCTCTCAGGTATAGGGGTTCCAACAACAATCCCCAAGGAGGATGGAACTCCAATTGGCGGAGTAATCCGACCAATTATGGCCAAGGTCCTCCACGAGGGTATGATCAAGGACCTTCTAGTAGTAGGCCCCAAGAATCTAAACCCAAGTTTGAGGAAATAATGATGAACTTTATGGTGGAGACTCGTGCTTCCCTAAAGAACTTAGAAAGTTGAATTGGGCGAATAGAAAATGAAAGAATAGTCGGCCTACAGGGTCCCTACCGAGTGATATGGTAGCGAACCCTCATGGGGAGGATAGAAAGCATATCAAGGCATTGATACTTAGGAGTGGGAAAATTCTAAATGAACCCCACAAAGATAGTGTTGAGTGTACCCCTATTGCTGAACCACTTAGGCCCGAAAGGTGTGAGGAGGATGCCCTGATTGTTGTTCCATTACCACTTCCTCCTTATCCACAAAGGCTTAAGAATGACAAGGTAGACCAACAATATTAACGGTTCATGGGGGTATTAAAAAAGTTACATATTAATATCCTCCTCGCAGAGGCACTAGAACACATGTTTAGTTACACCGAATTTATGAAAGATTTTCTATCTAAATGGTGTAAATTGGGCTCGTACAAAATAGTTGCGCTTACTGAGGAGTGCAATGCCATAATACAAAGAGAACTCCCACCTAAAATGAAAGATCCAGGGAGCTTTATCCTACCTTGCACTATTGGAGACCAATTTCTAGGTAGAGCTCTCTGGGATATAGGAGCAAGTGTCAATCTTTTGTTGTTGTCGATATATAATCGACTTGGCCAAAGAGAACTGAAGCCAACCCATGTCACCCTCCAACTAGCGGACCACACAATTGTCAAATCTAGCGATATAGTGGAGGATGTTTTGGTGTGGGTGGATGTAACATCCTTAATTTTTTCTAAATAAATATTAAGTAAATTTTCAAATTTTAAATTAGGTTAATTATCTTAGAAAACAGATTGATTATTTTAACTTCAAATTAAAGAAAATCGGATGTTAATGGACCCGAAATCCAGCCTCGCAACTATAGGGCCAAGAGAAGACCTTATTGGGCCAGTTCGCTTTTACCTAGAATAGTTGGAGGTGGATAATCAGAAAAGTTAGATTTATTAAATGAAAAATTAATTAAGAATTAATTAATCCAGATTAATTAAGTGGAAGATATCGGACAAAAGTTAGAGTCCCGATAAAGCAGATCTGGCAGAGTCAAAAGCCGAGAAAAACGGATCTGGCCTGGTCGGTTAAAGAGACAACCCGTAATGCTACAGTAAGCACGTTTCACTAGGGTCATCTGATAAAGGATTCCCGGATCTGGGTCGGGGTTAGAGACTAGCCAGATAATATTATTAGTCGCCCTCGTGACTGCACAGTAACAAGATAAGATCAAATAAAGTTGTTCGGCCTTTAGTGGGAGATATTTTAGAAGATATCATAGTTTAATTAAAGGCTTTTTAAAAGATAAGATAATTTATTAAATAAAATTATTATATTAATATCATAACATTGTTGTTGTTATAAAATCAAAGGAGAGAGAGAAAGAGAAATGAAAATTATTTCATCTCCCTCTCAACCCTATCTCTGAGAAACACTCAACTCTCTCCCTCTCTCGACCCAAAGAGCAGGGAATTGCTCGTGCCCTAGTCGCAGCCGCGCCCCAAGCCCACCGGCCAGCCGCAGCCGGGAGCTCAGCACACGCCGGCCGCTTCCCTCTCTCATTCGCAGTGCGCCTTGCGCCGCCAGCAGCCGGCTCCGCTGGCTTACACTCGTCGCCGCCGTCGCGCAAGCCCCTGCGCACCTTCGCCACCAGCTCGCGCCACTGACCAGCAGCGCCGGCAAGTCGCTAGTTGTCCCAGCTTCGCCCCTCTACACACGCGACAGCCCTTTGCCACTCCTCTCCTCCGATCCGGTGAGGAATCCAACGACGCCAACCCCGACAATGAGCCCTATTGGGGAAACCCTAACTAATTTCATGAATTTAGGGTTTGGAGTTGGATATTGATGTGTATGTGTAGGCTGTGAGAGATTGAGGATTAAGGGGGAAAATCATGGGATTAGTGTTTATGAATGCCATTAAAGTATGTATTGTATGGTTATGAATATAATGTGCGTATGAACGTATATTTTTGGGGTCCTACAAATAGAAGAGGTGCTGCCGAAATTTCATCGATGATGTTTAGAGGATCAATCATACATACTTAGTAAATAATTCCTTTAAGGAGAGCATGTTAGAGGCTCTTAATTTTTCCATGAAATGCATGCTTAAGTTTTCAAGTCGGTATAGAAATTATTTGCTTTAAGAGGAAGCATGTTAGAAGCCTTAATTGATATTTAGGAAGAAGATAGTTAAATCTTCTATTAGGAGTAAATTCCGTATTTTAATGCTCCTTGAAATATGAAATGCAAGTTAGTAGAAGCATGCTCTAGTAACTTAACGTATTTCTATACTCTAACGAGTCTAGATTAGAGTATAAGTTAAGAATACAGTTTTCGTATTCCTGAAATTCCGTATTTTTTATTTTAAGGAAATGGAAAAGGCAAAGGTAAGGCCGCTGCTGTCGAAGGACCTAGCCAGCCCTAGATACTACTCAAACTCAGGTGTGGGAACACAACTAGAAATTATCGTATTTTTACCATATTTTTATCATATTTATTTATTTGAGAATTAAAGATGTGAGTTGATTAATTATCATAAAATGCTTTGAATGTTCCAGCATGACTTTATTGATTGTGTTCGGGATTTGAAACTTGTTTTCGAAAAGCATGTGGAAAACACATAAACATTTCAGAAATAGAAAATGAGAGATTGATAGAAATATTAATGCACCGCACTGTACCCACATACCTGCTTGCACAAGTGGTGGCTCTATGACAGAGCCAGAAAGTACGATACTAGGTTGGGAAGGGGTTGTTTTCATAACTCTGTTTTTAGTCCAAAATATCTGTTTTCAAACCCTCCTATTTTCAAGAAATAAAACCCCCTTTCTGTACCTGTCAGGTGCCTATTATACGTATATATATCATAGGTCAACAATTGTTGATTAGTTCGCTCATTTCCACTCTGGTTCCGCAGTATGGAAGTAGAGGTGTAGCTGACATTAATATGATTGATGACTATGATTTGATTTCATATATTGTCAACCTTCCGGTTATTGATTGGTCCAACCGTATTGACTACTGGCTTTGATTGGTCAGCCAGGACAATTATGGAAATCATTTCTGGTACCGATGATAAATGATTAAATAAACTCATATGTGCATGTCTTTGGCTTTCTATTAATGTAGCATGACTCATGTATATCGATTGAAGATAATGCATCGACTCTCATGTCTATATTTTGTATTTATCTTCATACTTTAGTACTACTCAGTTTATATCTTTATTTTACTTAATTTCCTATTTGTTGATGACATACATGTATGTTTATACCTGATAGTAGTGTTCGTACCTCACTAATCTCCAGTAGCTCACCCTCTTGCTGTGTGATATTTAGCAGGTAGTAGACAAGTACATGATCATGTCTAGTGGAGGACAGGGTCCTATCTACCCTTAGTTGGCTCTGATCGTCTAGTCCTTTATGTTGTATTTGAGTTTAGTGTGTTTGATTTGACTCCTATGCAGACTTATATTCTATGACTTTTTGGCTTATACTATTGTTGTATTTGACTCTATGATTTCATAATATTTGAGTTTGATTATGATTAATTCTTAGATTACACAGCCTTAGGCTCGGGGTTCACTCCCTGACCTGGTTGGTGTGACATCTGTCCCCTAATTGGAGATGGGTGTTACAGTGGATGATTTCATCTACCTGGTTGATTTCATTGTCCTTGACTTTGAAGAAGACAAAGATGTGTTGATCATCTTTGGGTGACCCCTATTGGCTACTGCTAGAGCCAATTTCCATTCCAAGACGGGGGAGATAGTAATCATTCATGGGGAAGAGCAATGCATGTATCCTATGTTGAACCCCTATTATCTGACACATCTCTCTTCTCCTGACACGTTCATGGCACTCACTACACTCGGGGTCCAGGGTCCCCATTATCAACCCTGCCTTGACTTGTTTACCCCTGTTACTTCTACTTTTGGTAGCCTTTCTACCGAAGTTGTATCTAAGACAGCGACGATGCACCGCATAGTATGGCAGCATCATGAACCGAGGTCACAAATGGACCCACTAGATTATGTTCAATATAAGTGGAACTGGACTGGTTCGACCACTCAGATAAGCTCGAAGCGAAGTGGAAAGCGACATATCCTCCTTCATTCCATGAAGGAAGATAAGGTCGCTTGAGTCTAACAAGACTATAAAGTTTGGGAGGCAATCCAAGTATAGGAAAAATTTAACTTACTAGTGTTAGGATTAGGAGCCCACGCATGCAGCTTTATGTTGCAATGCAAGTCTTTAGGGTCACTTTTTAGTTTTAGTGAGTTTTCAAACTTTTCCATTTAGTAGTTTAGCAATAAGGAGTATTTTGTACATGGGATTATAGCACCAATTGAGTTTGGAGGCTCCTTGTATGTAGTTAGGAAGCACAATAAATTTGTTCGACTGAAATCGAGCATTTTAAAGATCTAATTAAGAAATTAAGAGTCATGTAGAGAGTGGGCAGTGATCATATAGAATATAGAAGACATGACTCAATGGCAATCACAGATGCATCTGCAGAAATTCCAATTTCTGTAGTTTACGACATGTTGCTACTAGAGCGCGATGTGTCGCAGCGTTTATCTACTACAAACAGAGAAACCGTGATGTGACGCACTATGAACGCGACGTCTCGCAATAATAAAACTGAGTCACCTGACAATCCGGAATGCGACCTCATATCGAGTGTGTCGCGTCACCACTTCACAGGAATGTCAACTGCAAAAGTGAGATGTGATGCGTCGTGCCGCACAGACAGAGTGGGCTGCAATTCCATGACGTGACGTGGTTCGGATCATTCTCCAAGACTTCAGAGAGTCAACATAATTGAGGGTGTCGAGCGGGAGATCACGCTGAGCTCGGGCCAATGTCGAGAAGACCAAGAACCCGTCTATTACAGACTTCTGAATCCCCACCGTGAACTCCTCACTAGCTTTAAATGTAGCCACCGCCTGCTCTATTGCCTTAGCCTTTTATGTCCGGAGGAAGGTTTGGAACTCCAGAGACCCGACATAGCGCTTTATTGCATCACCTAGGTCTCGAGTCCATTCGGCGGAGCCCCGATAGCCCTTCTTATATTTCTCAATGCTGGTCTCCACCCTCTCTTTAATGGTTACCTCTTACATTTCTTTCTCATCATCATAAGCCTTTTGTGAGGCCTCCAAGGACTCCCGACATCTGGCAAGGTCCCCCTCCACTCTTGCCATCTCAACCTGAGAGAGTTCCGCTTGAGCGCGCAGTTCATCCTCTATCTTGGTACAAAACGGCTAGCTCGGAAGAGGCCATTTCCCATCCCCGCAAGTTGCACTCCTTCTCTTCCTCAAAAGATGTCAAGGCTGCTTGGATATTATACCCTAGCTTCTTTTACTCGACGATCTCGGCCTCTAGCTTCTCCCAAAGTTGGTCATACCGATCCAAGGGTATGATCCCTATTCTAAAATACCTTGCGGCATGGTCTAGGAAGAAACTAACCTAAAATGGAATAACCGAGAAAATAACAACGAGACCCCCGAGTCAAAACATTTAGAAGCAAAACAAGGGAATGTATTGACAAGGACAATGAGGAAAGATGATCTGCTAGCTCGTATTTATCGAGGCTCTCCATCATGGCCTCGAAATTCATGGCCTCGACCGTCTTATAGGATCGCCTAGCAAAGTCGGGATCAACTGATATCTCGGCAATATATTTTCGAGGCTCCTCAGAGGCGACAGTCCCTGCCTTAATTAAGGTACTTAATTGGTACCTCTAGAACCCCCCTCTCCATCCGCTCCCCCTAATGGAGTGAGAACCTCAAGTCCACCCAACAACGGGTCCACCCCCACCGGTATGATGGTATAACTCGCTCCTACAGCCGGCATGGGCAGGATGCCTCTGGAACCAGCAAAGTCGGAAGTGGGAGAGGATCAGCCGTGGAAGACGCAGGGGAACTATCCCACGACCTCTTCCTCGAATGACTTGATTCCCCAACTTCTTCTTCTTCTTCTTCTGCTTCTTTCGGCTTGGTGGGCTTGAAGTAGGAGCCTCGACTTGTGTAGATTTTGAGTGAGAAGCCTCGGATTGTATGGCCTCAACCGGAGCGGCCTCGGCTGGAGCGGACTCAGCTTCATTGAGAAGAGAGTTCATTAGCTAGTCAATGTTCATCCCGGGACCTGCAGGGGCGGAACCAAGTCAATACACAACCAGATTCGATTTTGAAAAGTAAAACCCAAGACCTCCTAACCATCGCTAAGAAGAGGCCATAGCGTTAGAGATTCTTCGAGGTGAGAATTTTATTAATAGGAACCTTAGGAAAACCTCGAAGAACCTCTCATTGTGCTTCCTCCTTAGCTGATTCCTTAATATCGGGCTTTGTTTTCAATCTCGAGGGCCCACAGGAAGTTGGAACTCCCCAAGGTTGGTTATAGGAAACAAAGAAGAATTTGTCCTTCCAGCTATGTATGGAGGACCAACCAGGACCTAGGAAAGACTTGCCTCTTCGGGCAGCAAAGTAATACCAACAAGGAGAAGAGTGGGACCTTAGTGAGTAAAGAAGGCAAAATCATCTAAGGGTAGGCTTGTAACCAAAGTGTTGAAAAACCATAACGACACCCTACAACACCCTCCAAGAGTTGGGGGTTAGCTGGATTGGACATAACTGATAATGCCCTAACACCTCTTGAAAAAAGTGGGAAAGGGAAGCCGGAGACAGGTAGCTAAGGCGTCTAGATAGATAGCAATTTCGCCCTCGGGAAGGTTATTTGCTCTCTCATTGGGCCTAGGGGCTCTACAAGAAACGGGGGATATGGAAGCAGCTAGAGGCTTAGTTCACCCCATCAGGGGAGAGAGAACTATGGACATCACTCATCGCGACGTCATCCGCCTACACGGAAGAGGGCCCGACTTCGGCTTTCTCTGCCCTAATGGTTAAAGAAGAATCAACCATTACCTGAAAAAAAAAAGAAGGCGAACTACGAAAGAGGAAGGAGTTAGAAATCTCTCAGAAATCTTTGAGTCAAGCAAGCAATAACGACGAAGGAGAAAACCTATCCAAGTCTTAAATTTAATATGATTCACAACTCCTCCAAAGGCTGGAATACACCCTTGATACTTGCTTCAATAGTTGAGATTCAACCTTGAAGCATCGCCCCGAAGCAAGAAACACATGGTCTGCTAGGACCACCCATATTATTACTCCGAATAGACGCGCTCTTTACTTGTGCGGATGATATGCCATGGAAGACGAGAAGGCACACCCACTCATAAATGGTGCACAACATTTGAAGCAGATACGCGCCCCGTCCCATATCGGCTACAACAGCCTGTCACCTTCGCTTTGACCTTTGCTCTTTCCATATCGGGAGAATCTCTATGGGTAAGAAAAAAGAGTGCAACTCCATTTGCACTCCACACAACAAGCCTTGAGACCGACATTCAAACATCGGCCACCTTAGGGGACACCTCCACCTAACCCAACACAGCCTGAGACCATAAAGATCTCGGTAACCATGGGTGAAGTTGTGTGTGGTGGGGAGGGGAGGAGAGGGGGTGGGTAGGGTTGTGTCTGGGGGGAGGGAAAGAAAGGGGAGGGGGGGTGGGGAGGGGCTAGTGTTACACCCCAAATCTTGATCTCAATGTGCCAAGATCCTTATATGGCCTATAAAGGCAGCACATTTACCAAAGGGATCCACCATACCTTCCATGTCAAGGTACCACCTCCATCACCCAATGACAAAAGGGTCTCTCGGACCATTTCCCATGATGGTGGATAAGACCCCGCGAAACGGTTATGGGATGAGGTCCAGCTCCCAAGAAACTCTAAGAGCATAAAGAGAGAATTCCAACCAGAGAAGAGAAAGTGAGTTCTGAACGATTGAATTTAGGCTTCTCTTGGACCACTCTCTCCTTCTCTGATATCCCCCAGCTAACTTGACCGTCGGAGTGAGCTTGGGGATCTAGGCCCTCCTCCCACTCATGGTGCTTGTGCTTGTCCCATTTTTAGGTGAACCATCCACGCGGACACCTTCGACATCGTCTTCCACTGAAGGAGACATCAACAGTTAGCCTGAACTGGCAGCCGCTCTAAGCCTAACCAATTTTTTGGTGAACATATTATATATAATATAATATATATTATATTATATATAATATATCTATTTTTATATATTATATATTTATATCTAGTTTATTTGAAAATTTATTTAAAAATAATATTATATATTAAATTAAAATATACTAATTTTAATATTTTAAATTAATTAAAATATTTTAATTTAAGTATAACATTTAGATCAATTAATTTATTATAAAAAATACATCAATTTATATCAGTTTATATCAATATATTAAACACAAAAAGTCTACAACCACTTCTACATCCATCACTTTTTAAACAACCAAACACAAAAAATATATATCCAGTCCTTTTACTAAACATACAACTATAATTCCACATCCTGTAATTGCACATCCTTGTAACTCTCCATCCACAGATGGAGTGTTACAAACAACCAAATGCACAGAGGTAGCAGTGGCGACACCATTGACGATGGTGGTGCTTGCCGCTCGGTGAGGATAGTGGTTGTTGAAAAAGAAAGGGGTGATGGAGAGGGGTTTATTTAAATTTTCGAGTCCGAATCCGATTTAGATCCGGATCGGAAAATTTAACTAAAGCTTAGTAACTAACTAAACTGATTTAATTTTTTGTTATTTTTTAATAATATTGTATTCATTAAGCATCTTGAACAACAAAGTTGACGACTGTTAGGAGGAGGGCTGGGATTTCTTGATTAAAATAATAGAGGAACCTCAGTGGCAATTGGAATAGGGGGACTAAAGGGGTAACCTTACTTAATTAGAGGGACTAAATAGGGGATTATGCCCTTCTTAAATAATGACTAGCAAACAAAACAAATAATCAATATCTTAAAATATAATATTTTCTACTTACATGTGATTTAAGTTAGATATAACTTGAAATACATGTTGTTGGGGGAAGAAACCCAACTTTACGCGTGTCATCATGATAAGTGTTCATTTGAGCGTAATTTTATACCATATTCATGTATATTTTTCATGTGATTTTGGGGTATTATAGCCCGCTGGTACTTAAAAAGTGTTTATTTTGATAAACATGGCAAAATATTGAGACGCCGGGAGAAAGGAAGCTTTTCAAGGGAAATTGAGACCAAAATGGAGCATTTCTAGAGAAAAGCACCATGGCATACGGGCCTTCATACGACCCGTATGTACCTGGAGAATTGGGGGTCTCTGCAGTAAATCTCCCAAGGTCGTACACCACCCCGTATGAAGCTATATGGGCTCTTATACGGTCTGACATACAGTCATCCAAATTGACCTTAAATCTATACGGGCCCGTATACCGCTCGTATCAATCCCCGTATGTCATAAGTTTCCAGCAATCTGTGGACCCAGGCAGGGGCAGAATGGTAAATGGAGCTCTAAAACCCAAAGGGGGGTATATAATCCAGCTAATTAGGGCTTTAGGGGGAGAGCTAGCTCGGGAGAGGGGAAACCTTGATTAGGGATTTGGGGATTTCCATCACCAACCCTTGGAGGAAGAGAAGAGGAGGAATCAAGAAATCCACCAACGGTGTATATAATAGCCTTTCTATTCATGAATCTTTTGATTTACTTTATCTTTGCAATGGATTGTTGCTCTCTTTTCATGGAGAGCTAATTTTGTAGATACTTGGATTATGGATTAATTGATGTTGTTTCTCTATGTTTGAATGCTTGGTTGATTGTATAGAGTCTATTGGATGTTTTAATGTATGTTAATCCCTCTACGTTGCGAGAGCCCGGAGAGGTTTTAGTAGTCCATATGGGGGAAGAAGTGAGCGCCTCCCCATGTGTAGACCATCTCTAATAGAGAGGATTGAGTATACCGGGAGCCCGGGTACTAAGGAGAGCGAGTCTTTAAATGTTTTATTCCCATAATCCTTCCAAGAATTTGGTTCTCTAGAACATCATCGGTAAGGGCACTAGGATTAGTAATTCACCTCGAGAGAGGGAGTGAAAGCACCTTAGGAACCCTTGGCCAAGATTCTACCAAGTATCAACATAGAGAGAGCTTCATCCATCTTTAGAATATAAATCCTAGGGGGATTCATTACCCAAGTATCCCCTTTTCATGATTGCATGCCATCAAGGTTGATTTGATCCCATTGCTTGTGTTTTCCATTTCTTAATTTTAGATTTAGATTACAATCACTCACTTTTGGATCGACTAGATAATAGACGAGTAGTGGGTACTAGTACTTCCTTCTCCCTGAGGAATCAATACCCGACTTCATAGTCCACTTTAATACTTGATACGACCCGTGCACTTGCATATTTTGCGCATTACATCCCCTAAGCGACGGTAGGGTGCGAGGACTACTGGGATCCCCCTTACGCCCTCGTAAAGGTGCAAAGGGAATCAACCATGATCACCTGGCAAGGTAGCACACGCTTCCCAAGGAGGGGACATTCCCTATCCAGGGGCGCTCACCCATAAGGCTATAGACGCCTAACAAGGTGGGCTGACGGGTTTCCCAATAGAAACCTACCTGACAGGACAGAGAAGACACCCTAGGCCATGTGCCAGGGGGGTGACCTCTCAGGTATAAGGAGGTCCTTCCTTCGAACACATCATCATCTATCTTCTTCTTCACAAGAGTAAAGCCCCGATCCGGATTCTGGGACCTCGGGCACGCAAACAGATCAACCGTACCCAAGTGGAGATGAGCCCCACCCGACTACAAGGCCTAAGAAATCATAAGCAGATAATATGGAATAATCAAAAGAACCAATAATAATAATCAATATCCTCAGGATAAGTCACAACGGAAATAATAAAATAATAAGCCATAAAGGGTCCACAAGCCCTGTACATGTCCAGGCCCTACAAGGGTCCTAAATAGAAATGTCCTCACACAGAAAACAAAAAGGGTAAAGAGGTCCTCCTACCTCAACAAACGTCCCACCCTGACTCTCGCACGTCACCTGAGCTGAGTCAACTACTCCTCAAGACCTGAAATGAGAGAAGGAAAGTGTAGTGAGCTTTCGAATTGAAAGCCCAGTAAGTACCCTGCATGGATCTCAAAGACATAAGATGAAACATGATATCAATCATCAAAGAATCATCAAGCAATGGGGCTACACCCCGTACAAACAGATCCTAGGAGTCTACCACAAACATCAGCAATGGTACGACTCCTATCCCACGTTAGCACTCGGGCTCTGGAAGAGAATTCCAATAACAAGCTCAGCAATGATCCCACGGACAGCAACACAGCCTCGAGCTGCACACGACCCTTCGGTCGTACCTCGGTAGCGCCACCTCTCCACGTGTCGACACGGCTAGTGAACCAACCCCACTGAAAGGCAGGACAACCAGAGTATCGTCCCTCTGGCATGGCAAGCCGAAACGCCAGGGTGTCCCGTCCCTGAACGTCCCCCAAACCGGAGCACCCACGCTCCACTGAACCGGGTGGAAGAACAAACTTAATTGGCACATACCTCCCAGCCAGCACACAAGACCATGTGCCCATGATCAAGCGTCGGCCCACGGGTGGGTAAGCCCAATAGAGCATTCCAAACAAACAGGTAGTAACAATACTACCACAAGTACATCATTCACACACATATGCTGAATGAGAGCAAAACAAACATGTATGTGCATGCATCTAAGGAAAACAGATACCACAAAAAAAAGATATGCTTACTAATAGCATTCATCAAAACAAGAAACCCAAGCAATGGGTAGAAGCGAGGCAAGAGTAACTTACCTCTAAGCATAATCCAACCAAACACACTGTATCTATCTCAACGAAAATCCATGCTCCTCTTAGATATTTGATAACAATAAATCTAATCTCAATAAACATATACGTGTTTATGAGTACTACCTTTATGATGCATGTCTAACTAAATGGGACCGGCCCATTAACAACTTTATCTCAACCTTTGAACTTAGCTTGACCAATTAAACTTGACTAGTCATCTTGGGTTTAACGTGGACCAACCTAAACCATTATTTCTTTTTAGAACATTCCCAGAACTTATTAGCCAAGTCCACATCCAAGAACTCACATTCAATTTCAAAAGTTAATCAAGTTCTATCAAATTGAGAACCATAAATTACTACAATCCTTTGAACTCATATAGCACAACCATTACTTGCAAACAATAATGACAAGGAAAGTTTACAAACCCCTCCAATTCTTTTTTACAGCCATGTGCGTCTACTCTCTCTCTCACTCTATTATATAAACACATATACGTATATATTTATATACATGCATATATCTAATCAATAATCATCCACATATCCACATATCCAACCTCTGTTACCTAAAGTAAGAGCAGGTACATATTTGACATCTAGTATATATATCAATCATATAAAACCCATCATTTAATCTAAGTACATAATCTTAAATATCTTCATCACTGCTCTAAACTGAGAGAAGACTCATGGAACCAACATGCAAAGTTTTATGGAACCTCATGCCTGCCCACAACTAAGCACAATTACAAGGTACCCTGAGCATGCTAACCGACCCTTTTTCTAACACTTACAGGGACAGCATGCTTACCAGGTAGGCGTAGACGATCGTGGTGCTCTGGTGACGGCGACCAGCCATCGTCTTCTCCTCAACCTTTCCCCGACGGAGCTTTGACTCGGATCTGGTTCTCCGGCGATGAAAGGAGGTTCCCTCCCTAGTCTCTGTCTCTCCCCAACGACAGCGGCGGAGTGACTCACGGCACGAACAAAGAAGGCTAGGGTTTTCGAGGTCGCTCCTCTTTTATAGAGCTCTTAGTCAACTAGAGGATAAGATCCTCTCGTCCAGATTAAGTTTATCTCTTCCCTAAATTTCGTTTATAGTTGGCTGGCTCGCAGATAAGGCGATGGTGCACGTTCAATTCAAACAATTAGGAACCACGTGTAGCTTTCCTTCACGCTTTTTATTTTAAGAGAATTCAATCTATCAACAACGGCAGCCATGCATAATCCTCTACAAAACAACATCCCATCACACCTTTCATATCACCTTATCTATATATATATATATATATATATATATTCTATATTCTCCAACCAATGTGTTGACCTTATCATATATCCACCACATCAATTCAATCAAATATATATATAGAATATTATATGTATATATATATGATGCTTATCATCCATCAAACCACTTAAAATATAAATAAAATATTATATGTATACATATATAACGCTTATTTATTTAATCCACCCTTATCTAATCAATTTGATTCAAAAAAATTCAACAACCTCCATTACTGACCACAATCCTGCACGTCCTCTCCTGCACTACTTATTTCATATACTCATAATATATATATATTTGAATTATTTTTATTTTATTTAATCCTCATAATAGTTCAAATAATTTCAACTTTGAGGGATCCCCATAATTAACAAAAGTAATTAAAAATTTTAATTCAATAAAAATTCTGGATTTGACAACAAGCAAACCCTCGACCCAATTAACTTGAGCGTTGGAGGGTCTGGGGGGATAGACCCCTCGGACTTCTTTGTTTTGTATGAGGAAGCAGGTTACCAGGCGGGGGTCCTCCACTCCTCCAGGCCATCGGACAGCCACCGGCCACAGAAAGCTCGTGTCCTTAATCACCTTCAACTCCATCTTTTTAAGTTGAACTCCTACTGAAAAGCGGACTCACGGGCCATAACCGATTTGAGCATCAATAGTTTGGCGTTGTCTGTGGGACACGAGTCGAAAGCCCAGGAATTCTGCGATGGCAAGAGGAAAGAAGAACACCGCGAAAGCACCCTTAGAGGCGGAAGTCAAAGGGGCACCCGCTACCAAGGACCCTGTGCCTGCCTCGCTAGAGACTCAAGGTCCACCAGAAGAAAGTACAACCGATACCAGCATCGATAACTTGAGGCTTAGGTCGCGCTCGTTTCCAAGGCCCTTCAAGAGCGCGACCAGGCCCGTCCCGCTCCTGAGTAGTGGGAGCACCCTCCTCTGGGGTCGGCAGCCATAGGAAAGAGGTCGGCGCCCCACCACCATGCACTCCACCCGCCACAGGGAGAGAAGGAGGAGACTGTCCTGGTCCCTAGCGACATGGAGTCATCTCATTCACTGCATCAAGCGGCAGGGTCTCCCCGACGTTCCAAGAAGAGCCCCCCGCTCGCTAGGGCAAGGGCAAGGTAGATCTCCCCTTTCACAACCCACATCACAGAGTTCCATATCCCGCAGAAGTACCACGTGCTCACCATGGAACCATAGAAATGGGACGCCGACACCGTGGAGCACCTGTCCTTCTTCAGATCCCCAATGCAGCTCCATGGGGCCTACGACAGGCTCATATGTTGGGGTTTCATAACGACGCTGAAGGGACCTGGCCAGACATGGTTCAATAACCTCCCTCCAAGGTCTGTCGGTTCCTTTGATGAGTTGTCTGAAATCTTCTCCAGTTATTTCGCCGCTAGTATCAGGTCCCAACGCACCGACACCTCGCTAATGGACCTAGCCCAGCTGGAGAGGGAGAGCCTCTGGGACTACCTACAAATGTTCAACCTCGCTGTCCTGGAAGTCCCAATGGCGGACCGGAGACTCGCAGCTGTTTACCCAAAGACTCGAGTGCAAGCACTCAAGCCTCCGCACGCAAGCGTACGTGGCCGCAAGTAATAACCGGTGAGTACCGGGTCGAAATCCCAAGGGAACGGTGAAGAATTCTTATACTAGAAGAAGTGAACGAGAAACTAGATAAATCAATGTATTATGAGTGTTGATGTAAATTGTGTATTTGAGTAAACTTGTGTTGAATGTGAGTTAGTGTGTAACCAGAAGATTTAAAAGGGGTAACTTTCAGAAGGAAGACCTAGGGTTGTAGAGGATACTAGATTTGTAGAGGATTTTTCTCTAAGGATTGCTATACGTCATTGAAGATAGAAGTGGGTGTATGTGTGATTAGATATGTGCTTCTGTGCACTTCGGGTACATCATACAAGACCTTATATCTAAGGAGTACGCACCGATGTCCATATGTCTATGGTACGATCGATACATTATAGGACAACAACTAATCACTACCGAGGAAGTGCCTACCCTGATGTCTCAGTGATAGGTCACAACGGTGTCACGCCGTCCACCCAATTCCTCTATTCTACTCACAAGTCTAGATGTCTCATAGGACTTGGAGTTGATAATACTCAATGTCTTTCAACAATTGAGGGATACAAAGAATAGATTCAAAGCCACATCCATACAATGAAGTAAAAGCAATCCAACGATAGTTAATATCAAATCATAGCATCCCATACAACCCTAGATGAAGGGTTTAAGCTCCCATTGTCATAGAGACATTAACAACAATGAAAGCTATTAAATAAACATCCATATGCACCATAGATAAATATAAAAGCATTTAGAACAAAGGAATGAAGATCCCCCTCATAAATGATCGCTTTCCAGCTCCAAGGGGCTGGAAATCGCCTTCTGGACCATAGCTTCGCTTTTCAGCCATCCCCCAACTAAGATACCTTCAACCCTAGCCTTTACTCCTCTTTTGTAGTTTAGCAGTCGACATCGCGATGTTGCAATCTCGACATCGCGATGTGGGCATCGCGATGTTTCCAATAACATCGCGATCTGATATTTGAGCTTCCAAACGCGCCCAGCTTGCTGAAGACATCGCGATGGGATATTCATGACATCGCGATGTGACATTGTGATGGTCCCAGAGAACATCGTGATCTGATAAGCCTTGAATTTTAGCGTGCAGGTGCATCGAGACATCGCAATGTCACAACCTCGACATCGCGATGTTGAACCTTGATATGCTCAGTTAAACCTGTTGCAACAAATCTCATTCACTTTAGTATTTATCTTTACAAACAGGTGTAAAATATCACAAAATGCATATCAGGTCATTCATACAAGCAGATACTGAGTTTTAGAGTAAAGATACAATTGATTCGATTAAAAACTCTCTTTTTTTTACTCTAAATTCCCCAACAAATACTAGTAGGATAGTTCTAATTCGAGAGCTATCAGCAGCCGCGGCCATCACGAGAGGGCTAAGGATATTGTCCCCTTTCGCTTCTGCCTGCGTAAGCGACCGGCCGCCAACATGGCAGAACTTATCTCCTAGGTCCGAAAGTACATGAGCGCCGAGGAGGACGTGCCCCAGAACCCAGAGCCTGTCTATACGAACAAGGCTAGGAGGGACCGCCCCTAGGCACATGAACTGCAGGAGCTGGTCAAGAAGTAGAAGTCTCGGTCCAGGGCGACATGAGGAAGCCTAACTCAAGGCGGGGTCGTGACTATACCCTACTCAACGCCAGTCGGCCGTAAATCTTGTTGAGCATCGAGAACTCCAAGGAGCTGAAATGGACACCAAAGATGAAGAGCTAGGGTAAGAGGAGAGCCAACCAAAAGTTCTGCCGCTTTCACCGAGACCATGACCATGACACTGAAGATTGCATCCACCTAGAGGACGAAATAGAGAAGCTAATCTGTCGAGGCCGTCTTCCTCTCAATACTTCAGATAGGAGAAGGCGAAGGACCGACCCTTACCCCTGGAGCAGAGGGCGGCCGACGTCCTCAACACTATAGCCTGGGGGACCGTAGGTGGGGGAGAAAGTAGTTCCGCTCGCAAGAACTACACCAGGATGGGAACCTAGCCCACTCCTCCGGAGAAGAAGGCGAAGACCAAGGTCCCTATAACCTTCCCCGAACAAGAATTGAAGGGGGTCCATCACCCCCACGATGACGCTCTAATAGTTACTATTAATATCGCCAACTATGAAGTTCACCAGGTCCTGGTGGATAGTGTGAGCTCAGCAGACGTCCTCTTCTAGGACGCCTTCATGAAGTTGGGGATGGGCCTAGAACTCCTACAGCCGGCTATATCACCTTTAGTGGGAGTTAATGGGGGAAGCCATCCTCCCGGAGGGAATCATCAGTCTCCAGCTAAAGGTGGGCGCTCACCCTCGGTAGACGGAGGTTATCATAAAGTTCTTGGTGGTAAAGTACCCCTCAAGCTATAATGTGATCCTCCGCAGGTTGGCCCTTAACACACTACAGGCTGTAATCTCCACCTATCATCTCGTCATAAAGTTCCCCACTGAACAAGGGTGCGATAAACTACGAGGGAACCAACAGGTGACACGGCAGTGCTACATCGCCTCCCTCAAGTCCAAGAGCTTGGATCCATCACCTACGGAGGTCTCGGGAGCAACTTCGGGGAATCGCTTGAAGAACAACCTGGCCCAAGGCCCGACCCACGAGGATGCAGCCTAAGAGACGTCCAGGTCCACCCTGGGGAATAGCCCCTCAATCTTAATTTTTCCTAAGTAAAGTGTCCCTTGTAGTCAAGTTGCTCTTCAAAGTAAAAAGGAGGCACTTTTTGCCTACGACCCACTATGCTCCTTGGATGCTCGAGCACCGCATGCTCGCTAAAGTCCCCCCTCATGGACGAGCATTGCATGCTCACTCAAAATCCCCTCTCAGGGCCGAGCACCGCATGCTCGCTAAAGTCCCTTCTCAGGGCCGAGCACCGCATGCTCGCTAAAAATCCCCTATTAGGGCCGAGCACCGCATACTCGCTAAAAGTCCTTCTCAGGGTCGAGCACCACATGCTCGCTAAAAGGCGGTGCTCGCTAAAAGTCCCTTCTCAGGGCCAAGCACCACATACTCGCTAAAAGGCCCTTCTTAGGACCGAGCACCGCATGCTCGCTAAAGCCCCTTCTTATGGCCGAGCACCGCATGCTCGCTAAAGGTAGTCCTCGCTAAAAGTCCCTTCTCAGAACCAAGCACCGCATGCTCGCTAAAAGCCCCCTCTCAGAGCCGAGTACCGCATGCTATCTAAAGTCCCTCCTAAGGGTAGGACTCGCCAACGGTTCCTCTTTAGGACCGGGCAAGAAAGGTGTCGCATACTAGCCCTCCTCATGGCCAGACACTCCAATGGTTCCTCTTCAGGACCGGGCACGAAAGATGCCGTACACCGGCCTTTCTCAGGGCTGTACCCTCCAACTGTTCCTCTTTGGGACGGGGCACGAATGATGCCACACACCGATCCTCCTCAGGGCCGAACCCTCCATCGTCTTATCTTCAGAGTCGAAGTCTCCGCCGAACTCTAGAGGAAGGACCCCGTCGGACTTCCTTTCTTCAGACCGCTCCCTCCGGACGTAGGAGATCCCGGAAAAATCGCAAGCAGGCAATGCCACAAAGGAAAACCGCTGGTGAGCAGAAGAAAAACAATAAAGGACGCGTATAACACTACAAGTAAGTCCTCACGTCCCAAAACTCTCTTATTCATTTAATAAGGGGAGGAAAACCCCTAGCAGTGGAGATACATGCAAATACAAATACCGAGTTAGGGGGAGGAGCCAGCAGGCGCAAAGCCGCCCCCAGGTCCAACGAAAAAGGATTAACTTCAGGGTGCTCGCGCATAACCTCCAGACACTTCGGGAACCCTTCTGATGCGATGCAACCGCAAGTGTACGGGTCGTCACAAGTAATAAAAGGGAAGTGAAAGTCGGGTTGTCGATCCACAGGGAGATGGAAGTACTAGTACCCACTATTCTTCTACTAATTAGTCAGTCTAGGGTGGTTGATTATACTAAATTCAAAACTAATCTAATTGAAATCATGAACAAAGGGATCGGGTTGCTCTTAAGGTCAAACAATCATAAGAAGGGGATGCTCGGACAATTGAATCCCCCCTTGGACTTCTAAAGAATGAATGCTATTCTCTTTCTCGACACTTGGTTAATTCTTGGCCAAGGGTTCCTATCGTGCTTTCACTCCCTCATCTCGAGGTGAGTTACTAATCCTAGTGCCCTTACCTATTATGTTCTTCAACCTATTTCTTGGAAGGATTATGGGAATAATTCATTTAAAGGACTCGCTCTCCTTAATACCCAGGTTCCCGATATACTCACAATCCCCTCTATTGGAGATGGTCTACACATGGGGAGGCGTTCGCTTCTTCCCCCATATGGACTACGAGAATCTCTCCGGGCTCTCGCAACGTAGAGAGATTCACTCACATTAAAACATCCAATAGACTCAATGAATATAACCAAGCATTCAAGAATAGAGAACCAACATTAATTAAATCATGTCCAAGGGTTCATCAATCATCCAAGCATCTACAAAATTAGCCCTCCATGGTAGGAGGGCAGCAATCCAAAACAAAGATGAAAGAAGTCAAAGAAGACATAATATGTAAATCCAATGAAATCACCGTTGATGGCTTCTTGATCTTCTTCCAAAGGTGTCCCCTCCTCTTGCTCCAATGGCCTCTAGGTGAAGACCTCCAAGCTTTCCCCCAAGATTTTCCTGTCTCTCCCAAGCTCTCCTAAAACCCTCCTCTTGGTTCGCTTTTATACCTCTAGGGTTTTAAGGGTGAGATTTACCCATTTGCCCGCTTCAAGATCTGCAGATTCGCCCAATGTTGACGATGTATGGGCCCGTATACGGGTGTATGTCTGCCCATATACGGGCTAGCCACCTTCATACGGGCCCGTATAAGGGCCGTATATCGGCCTGTATACGGGCCAATCATTATACCAGCTATCACACAGGCCATATACTGGCCCGTATTCCCTTCAGGGGCCAGTATACGGCCGTATGTCAGCCTATATGTTTGCCCGTATGGTTCCTTCTGGGTGCTCTGGGATCCCGGTTTCTCTCAAAATGCTTTCTTTCCTCCGGGGTCCTTATATCATACCCTGTTGATGAAAATAAATACATTTTAAGTATCGGTGGGCAAAAAGTCTTCACAATTACATGCCAAGCATATAGGAATATAGTATAAAATTATGCTCAAATGAACACTTATCACCTTCCTGCGCCCGGCCATGGGCGGCCGCGATTTGCACCCTACGAGCCTCGGGGGAAGATTGGTACGAGCACACCGCCTGATCCGCCACCTCCTTGAGATGAAGCCTGTACTTCCCAGACTTCTTGTAGTCCGACACCGCTCGATGATACGCCTCCTCCAAGGCCGCCGCCTGCCCCCTCAGCGCCAGGTCCATATCGTATTAGGTCGACAGGGCGGCCGAACGGGCCAAGGTCAGTTGGGTGGTAATGGCGGCTTTCTCCCTAACTACCCGAGACAGGGATTAATCCTCCAGAAACTGTATGGCATGCGCCTTTTTGGCCAGGTCGATCCGGGCCTCCAAAAGATCGGCCTTGACCCTCCTCAGAAGGATCTCTAGCAGCCCCGAGCGCCCCTTAGACCTGTCCAGCTTGGACATCTCATGAAGACGGGCCGCCACAACACTGCTGAGGGTGGCAACCTACACCCAATAGTCAAAACAGAGTCATGGAAGTGAAAGAAGGGCAAAAAAGAGGGGAAAAGGGGTGCACATACCTCAACCCCGACAAAACTCATCCGCGAAGAAAAGTCCCCTTCGCCCAAGCTGTTTATCCGCCCAAGCACAGGGCCCCGCGCCATGCAGAGCAGTTCCTCGGTGGCACAGGAAGGATCGCTAAGTGGGTCCATCTCGCCCACTAAAGTCCCCACTTCACTCAAGCGAGGTGAGAGAGGCCCCTGCAGGTCACCCCCTAGGGGGCAGTAGAAGGAGCATTAGATGGGACAAAAGAAATAGCCGAAAACACAGAATGGGGAAGCATTTCCTCAGTATGACGCTTCCTGGCCATGTCTCTTCGTCGTGGGGCGTCCATGCTAATGAGAGGTGGGGAATGCACCTGTGGGCGCCTCGGCGCCCGCCTTTATAGCAAGAAGAAAGGGAAGCCGAACAAGCGCAACCTCTCAGGACGAATGCGAGAAGGCGAAGCTCCCCGGGTGTCCCCGCCTCGTGCGATGCCTTCTTCCCCTCAGAAGACCAGGAAGCGGCCCAGCTCTCGAAGCTGGGAAGTCTATCACTTCTCATCTTCAGACATTATGGGGTCATAGTCCCACCCTGTGTACGGGGCGCTCCACCAAGTGGGGATGCCCCAATCTCCCCCGCACGTGGCAAACACAAACTCGGACCACCACTCCAGAAGCTTGGGGAATGTGAAGGCCAAACTTAACCCCTCCCTGGGGGCAAAATAGAACCACTCCCCAAGGGCTGGGACCCTCTTCAAATAGAAGAGGAGGTGAAATAGGCGGAGGGAAGGAGAAAGCAAATGGCGATGAAGAACGATTACAAACAAGCAAAGAATCCTCCAACTGTAGGGATGAAGTTGGGAAAGGCACACCTTATGGAAATTGAATACCTTGAGAAAGAAGGAGTGTAGGGGAAAGCGGAGACTTGCCCCGAAAAACTCAAGGTACACAGCAAGCGCCCCCTCATGGGAGCGATTGGCCCTGTTAGAAATAGAGGGGATCCAGTACCAGAAAGGAGGAGGAGCGTCGAAATGCTTCTCCCGGGGGAAGAAATCAAGGTCCCTGAACCGGCTAGGGAAAGACTCAGCAACCAAAACCTTCCCCTCCGAAGAGGAAAAGTGTCTTCCATCTCTAGAAGCTTCGCAAACGGATGGGGCCCCGAAAGCAGCGAGAAAAAGGCGACCTCCGAACGACAAAAAGGAACGAACACAAAAACGAAAACTATGCACCCGATCGTCACAACCCTAGGTAAAATCTGGCGGATCTCAACGGACTGCCATCGAACATCCGTTCAATAGCCGACGCGTGGACCTTAGGAAGAGGGAAAATCTCCCCTAGGGAGAAGGCGCACATTACTCCCCTAGCCGCCTCCAGCCAAAAGCGAAGGCACCAGGCCTAGAGAATTGAGCCAGAACTGTATGCCTGCATGACCCCCCCGGGAACCCCTTCCGTCAGTAGCATAAGGGGAGGAGGGAGCAGGGCACAGGAGCCCCGCATGGCAAAGCATTCAGGGATACGAGAGGTGTGACCGATGTCCCGCGAAAAGGTCCACGTGAACGCCCGGAGCCCCGCCAAAGACTAAAGCTCCCAGGTCCCGCGCGACGGAGCACTTGCGTGCCTGAGGAGCTGGGGGCGAAATATTGGGGGAGAAGCCCAACTTTACACGTGTCATCACCTGAGCGACGGTTGGGTGCAGGGACCACTGGGATCCCCCTGACGCCCTCGTAAAGGTGCAAAGGGATGTAGCCGCAATCGCCTGGCAAGGCACTGTGCGCATCCCAAGGAGGGGTCATTCCCTACCCAAGGGCACTCGCCCGTACGGCTACAACCGCTTGACAAGGCGGGCTGACGGGTCTCTCAATGGAAACCTATCCGGCAGGACAGAGAAGGCACCCCAGGACATGCGCCAGGGGGGTGACCTCTCAGGTATATGGAGGTCCTTCCTTCGAACATATCATCATCTATCTTCTTCTCCACAAGCAAACCCTCGACCCGACTAACTTGAGTGTTTGTGAGTCTAGGGGGATAGACCCCTCGGATTTCTTTGTTTTGCATGAGGAGGCAGGTTACCAGGCGGGGGTCCTCCACTCCTCCAGGCCATCGGACAACCATCGACCACAGAAAGCTCGTGTCCTTGATCACCTTCAACTCCCACAACTCCATCTTTCTAAGTTGAACTTCTACTGGAAAGCGGTCTCACGGGCCATAACCGATTTGGGCATCAACACATTTTATCATACATGCCCATTTGAATTTAAAAATTTTGAGGGAGCTTTTTTTCTCTGATAACAAAATTAATTAAAAGGCCCAAAGGAAATAAAAAAAATAAATAAAAAGAACAACAAACAGGAAGCAAAACAACCAAAATGGGAAATGAAGAAATCAAAACCTGAAAATTATATGGAACTAATTATAGCTTGCCATTTTAAATCGAGAATCCATTGAAATTCAAAGCAACTTTTATTTATCTCACTCATCAGTGATCTCATCCGAGAGTTGGAGGAAATAAGCGCGGCAAATTTGAAATTCAAAGCTGGAGATATCTTGTAGTATGCTCCGAGATCGGTATTTTGATTTCACAGATCATTACGAAACTGGACGGTCAGGATCTTATTCATCAGAATCCTTTCCATCTCGTGCTAACCGTCTCGGCTATAAGTACACCCCGCTCTATCCCGCCATTTCCCCCATTCTCTCTCTCTCTCTTACTCTCTCTCCTCAGCTCCGATCTCTGGGCACTCTCTCCTTTCTTCTCCGAAGCTCAGCGACGATGGTATGCTCCCGTCTCCCGTCTCTTTCGATCTCTCGATAGCACGATCTATGAATCATCTGATGGAAAGGTATCCTCTGTTTTCCAGGTCGTAGTTCAGAAGTTGAAGGAATCCGAGATCACGGAGCAGGATTCGCTTCTCCTGGTAATCTCTCCACCATGTCTCTTTGTATTCCTTCAGTCGTTGACGCGTTATTCATAATCTGGTTTTACTTAGCCTCAGATCGCGTTTATCACAGCATCAACTCTAGAATTTATGGAAATCTCATTTCCAGATTGTTCTATTATATCCTCTGGTTCACTCGTCAGCGAATTTTCTCCGGATTCCCCTTTAATATCGAATTTTAGTTTGAATTCTTTCAATAGCTATATATAGTCTTCGATCAGGGTCCTAGATAACATTTCATTCAATAGTTTAAAAAAATACGGGAGATGCTTCCTTGTCTATTATGTTGGAAACTATGGACATCATTGCTCTGTCACTCCACAATTTCTATTTATTATGTTTAGATTTGACTATTTTATATTGGTATTATTTAGACTAGGAATCTGCTCCGCATCGCGATATACAATATCAGCTACATTCGAGGTCTCTTTCCGGAAAAATACTTCAATGATAAGTCAGTCCCTGCTCTAGGTCAGCTTACTCCAAGAAATCTCTAATAGTTTGTCTGAATTACTGCATGATTGGTTTTCTTAAAGTTTGTGGGTTGTATTTGATCACAGAGATGAAGATTAAGAAGCTCATGCCAATGGACACAGAGTCCCGGAGGCTGATTGATTGGATGGAGAAAGGTATCCATTACTTTGGATATCCTCTATCTGTAGATTTCTCAGTTTATTTTAACTAATTACTTTAATTACTTGGTTTATCTTTACCTCCGTTGTTTCCAATATTTTATATTTCAAATATTTGATTTCAGGAGTATATGATGCGCTGCAGAAGAAGTATCTGAAGACACTTCTCTTCTGCATCTGTGAGGATATCAATGGTCCCATGATCGAGGAGTATGCTTGTGAGTACATATTCCTAGAGATAACTTCTGTTTTGGTCAAATAATGACTCGCCATTTCACCCATTGGATGGCTGTGATTTTACATAATCTGATGTGTTTTTGGCTCTCTTTTTGGCTAGTTTAGATGATGTTATTTGGACACCATATGAAACGATGGATGTTAGTATCATGTGTGGATTGTGTATAAGATTATATTGCAGTATTATTTATTATTTTTGTGTTTTTCATAAAAGGATACTAGTTACATTCACTTTTTGTAATAAAAGGCTAATAATTACATTTAGGTGATGATCTATTTATATGAGGAGATTTTTTGATATCATAGTGAATTAGTGGCTGATTGTAGAATTTTTAATTGCAATGCAACTTCTAATTGTTCTTTATATGCATTATTGAGACATTTTTTGTCTATTAAATCAATTACCTATTAAACTTTTGATGACTCTTAATTGGTGATGCCAAGCTGAGGTTTATGATAGTATCATGAGGGGCATTTTTATTAGAAAAGTATAAAACATTGTGAGAAATGTGTATGCAGTTTCTTTCAACTATGCAAATTCAAAAGGTGAAGAGGTTTTCATGAACGTGAGCAGTAGTGGGAACAAGAAGAACAGTGCAACTTTCAAATCCAATTCCACTGAGATCACTCCTGATCAAATGAGGCAAACACTTTCAGCTTTTTTATATGTTCTTGTTATGCTCATTTCTTTTTGCTTGATATTTTATGAAAGTATGTTAGACTGCTTAGCTGGAAAATTCATATGGATGACACTGTTCTTAAGCTTTTTTCTTTGCTTTTCTCAGGAGCTCTGCTTGTAAGATGGTCCGCACCCTTGTTCAACTAATGAGGACTCTGGACCAGATGCCAAAAGATGTAAGTGAGGCCAACCACCTTACAGAGATGAAACTGTCAATTTTGCTAAAAAGTAGTGATATTTGTTTCATGAGGAGCTAATGTAAATAATATTTCCTTGTGTTTCAGCGCACTATTTTGATGAAGCTCCTTTATTACGATGATGTCACGGTATGCACCAGTTTTTCGGTTTTGGATATCTAAATTAAGTCACTTAAGTTAGGTAGCACCTGAAGGCTATGGCTTTTCAGTTGAAGCAGCCCAATAATTTGCTTCATTTGTTATGACAATCATTTAGCTTGGTAATAATTTGGCCATACTTCCCCAGCAACTTGTTGACTTTATTTCCTTGTGACTCAGCCATGCTATGATTTGTTGTGTTGTTTGTCTTTCTTCTTCTTGAACAAATCCTTGAGGACTTATTGTTTTAGTCTGGGGTAAATCTAATGTTTTTCTGTTATTCCATATCTGCCTTACCTGATTTCCCTGTTGGTGCTAGTTCAAAGCTGCATTCTAGAATGCCATTCTATCTTCTACTCCATTCCTTTTTCTACTTTTGTGTTTTATCTTGTTTAAGCCATGTTTATTCTGTTCCATCTTGCCCACCAATCTAAATCCATTAACAACAGAAGCTTCTCCAAGTAAACTTCTTCAATTTTAGATTTTGTCTGCATCAGTAACACAGTGCCAGAGCCAAAGCCAAACTAACTTTCAGAAACCATTTCAGCCAGAAGATTATGAACCCCCATTTTTCAGAAGCTGTCCTGAAAATGAAGCTTGTAGTGCATGGACCAAGAATCCATTGAAAATGGAAGTAGGGAATGTCGACAGCAAGCATTTTGTGTTAGCACTGAAGGTAATGATGTACGAGGTGGTTGACCCTGGAATTCTGCTGTGGCTGATTATCGATTTTACAGGTTAAGAGTGTTCTGGACCCATGTGAGGATGAAAATGATGATCTTCCTGAAGATGAAGAGGTGAACTTGGGAGCTGACT
Source organism: Dioscorea zingiberensis (assembly GCA_026586065.1). Classification (NCBI taxonomy): domain Eukaryota; kingdom Viridiplantae; phylum Streptophyta; class Magnoliopsida; order Dioscoreales; family Dioscoreaceae; genus Dioscorea; species Dioscorea zingiberensis. The sequence goes on along the minus strand of CM048822.1, from coordinate 27,724,427 downwards.
CCATGCAAGAGGAGAATTCCTCTTCTGATAGTGAGGTGTTGTATCCAACTTTTCCTGATTTGAAAGACGCAAGGTGTACATTAACTTCTTGGACCAAAATAAGAACAATGGAGACGTCTTCAAAATTAAAGTTGATGGGTTTAAGCTTCTGGTTATCGACCTTTGGGTTCTCTAATCTTGATTAATGTTACAAATTTATTTTGAAATTTCAGGTCCACCCTTGTGAAAATCAGTACTTTGTTGCTCCTGTTGGTAATTCCCTCATTTCTGTTTATTCACCTGAAAATTTGATACTACTAAGTTAAACAAATGTGCTTGACAGGTCAGAGATGTGTAGGGGAAGATAATGGTATGGCCTCTGGAGGTCAGTTTGATTTAGGAAGATCAAAAAGAACATCATGACAATCATTATTGTTTCTTTGCTGAAGGGCTTTCCTGGCACTTTATATTGTGCAACAACTAAATAGTGTTAAATTTAAATGATTGCAATTTTAGATAATTGAAATGATAAAGCAATCATGAAAGCAGTACCTTCTCAATCCTGACATTTTAATGTGTGAAAGGTGTCTTGCACTTAAGCACATTTTGACATTTTATGCTATTCCAGATGATACTCAAGATGCTGCTTATGAAGACGAGCAGACAGCAAGCATGAAGGAATGGATAAATGAAAGACAAGTTAACACTGTTGATCTCACGGATATTCTTTCAAATTTCCCTGATATATCTGTGGTAATAACATTATCTTCCCATTGTGTTGAAGTTTAATGACCAGGATCTATTTGACAAATGTTTCAGCTACTTGAAACTGAAATCTCTTTCCTCAGTTCTTTACCTGTCAGAAAATCACAAATAGTTCATTGCATACTTACACATGCTAGAAGTTGAGTTTCAAACCTTATGCACGATGTGGTCTACTATTTTAATTATTGTTTCATGTTAAATGCAGGCATTGGCTGAAGGTAATTGGCAAGAGGAAACATCTTAGGACCCTAATTCTGTGTTGAGGAAATACAAACATTCATTGTCTTCGATCTTATGGTTCCATATAATTATTTGATGGAAAAATTTCAGATATTGTTGAGCGGCTGTTGAAAGATGGTTTACTAACAAAAGCTGGGAAGGATAGCTATACCATAAATAAGGTTGCAAGAATAACAGGTTCCTTACATATTTTGTTATAATTTAAAATACCATTTCCTTAAGTCATGACAATGAGTTATCAGAAGCCAAACTCTAAAATCTGGGGCGTGAAGGAAGAGATAGATATGCAAGATGTTGCAAAGGCCGAGAGGACTCCCAAAAGTGCGGATGCTGAGTTTATGTATATGAAGGTGGCCACCATGGGTTATAAAACATCAATATCCACTTATTAGGCTAGTTAGTTTGTCTTGACCGAACTATTTGTGATTTATTTGCAGGCTCTTTATCATGCCCTTCCTATGGATTATGTAACTGTGGCAAAGCTTCAGGCTAAACTAGATGGTGAGGTGAACCAGACTACTATCCGTAAATTCATTAATATGATGGCTCATGAAGGGTTTGTCCAAAACACAGGCAACCGTAGACTTGGTAAGTTTGTAGTACCACTTATTCCACAGATGTCACAAATACTTTAGTATGAGTTTGTAATTTATAAAGGTGAACTAATAGGAGTTGAGAATGGCAACTGATCTATAGAAATAAAGTTTAATTAGGTTTTCATGATTCTTCAACTTCAGTAAAGAAAATTATCAGCATGGAGAGAGGATACCACTTTGACTTTGTATTGGTTAGATTCTGCTTTAGTTACCAAGAGTTGAATTTTGCAGTGGCTGGTATTGAAGTAGAATTAAGCGCTGAATTCCTTCATCTATCCATACTCAGGTCATTCAAATTCAGGAAATCAAGTAACCTTTTATGCATACAAAATGGGTCTTCAGGGGATGATTTGAATACATATGGACTAACCTAATCATAACATTTTACCTGAGGATTATCTTTTTTTTTTCAGTTGAAGATGCAGTTTATATTCTAATTGTTATTATGCAGGTAAGCGCGTCATTCACTCTGAATCCAGCAACAGAAAATTGATAGAGGTCAAGAAGATTTTGGAGGGAAAACCAGGGGTAATCTCTTTTTATTCCATGAAGAAAGAGAAATGTTCTTGTGCTATGGAACTGAGCATTGGATATATTTCACTTCCAGTTATCTATCCACGTAAACTCATATAATAACATTTCGTGTCCAAGCAGGAATCGAAAGCAGTTGGGGAACCTTTTGCATTCAATGAAGCAACCTTCCCATCCAATGGTAGTTCTCCCAGTAAACTCATTTTTTCCCGATTCCAATATTCACTGAAAATTCTTCATTCCTTGGCCCAAAATTGTGCAAATTAACTGTTAAAAAAACCACACCAGGTCTCATCATTGCAAAAGATGTGTCTACCTGTGGTGGCCTGCACTCCATTGGATCCGACCTTACTCGTACCAGAGGAGGATCTGAAACATACCAGAATGGATCAGCAAGGAATGGGCAAGCAACTCACACTACTCCCACAAGCAATGCTGAGGTCTGCATTCTTAATTATTACTTGAAAGGAGGAATTCATTCACACCAATTGTAGTTAAATTATTTTTAACTAGTCAGAGAATCCTTCCTACAACGTACAGCCAATAGCTTCTCTGGAGAGTGGAGTGCTCGGAAAGGATTGTGATAGAGGAGCTAAAGGTAGAAGGACCTCCTCTGATGGGAATGACTGTCGCTCCTCCCAAGACAAGCGATCACGAAAGGCTAGCACAGTAAGACGGAAAAAATGTTCAACTAAATCTATATTCTTCAACTGATACCAGAAGACATTTAAGATTTGATGCTCTCTCTAACTGATGCAGGTTAAGGAGCCTATTCTCCAATACCTGAAGCGACAGAAGTCCCAACAAGCTTAAGGGAAGACAAAAAAGAGAGAGAGAGATGGCTCATACGGAGAAATTTCAAATTTTTAGGATAAAAAGTTACACTACTTGAGTCATATTCACTGGATTCTTCCACGTATGAGACAGGTGTCTGTTTTATTACAGATCTATCACAGGAATGTTTTGAAAATAGATTTGCTATGCGTGTCATAACATGCTCAGGATGGTATATAGTCATATAGATATGTTGTAAGCTTCAAACGGGGCTACTACACACACAGAAACAAAAAGGAATTTGCATTTCTTAATCTTGGTGATCATGCACAAAAATTCTTTTTCTTTTCACTACTTGATCAGATAGATGCTTTTCAGGCCTCCGTCAGAACAGAAATACTACCCGGGGTAGCAAATAATCATCGCAATTCACAGCAACAAGAAACAAACATTAGAAGGTGAGTGCATGAACGGCTTTATTTTTACTAAGCCATTGCTGGGCTACCCAAAAAAATAAGCCCAAAAACTGAAATTTAAATTTCTTGGGATTTTCAGTTTGTTCCTATTTTAAGGCCTCATATTTGTCAAATCTTTGCTTTGCTCCTCTCAAATTAACTTTGTTTTGAACATCTAGCTGTGATCTCTCTGGAATCTGGATGCGTTGTGTATGCACACTACTAGAATAGAGGGACCCTCCCCAACTGTGGCCTTATAAAATCTCAGCCATGTATGTGTGTGTGTACACAGATATGTGAGTGAAGGCACCGCACCACCAGCACCAGACATTCTCTTTCAAAAAGAAAAGAGCTGATAAGGAAGTGAGGATTCATTCAGGACCAATACAATGTCAGGACAATCAATCATAAAACATGGGTGAAGTGGAAGGCCTGTTGTTGCAGAACATGGCCTGTCGTCCCATTCTGCTGCTGCTACTTGACACCCATCATTATTATTAGCTTTCATTCATAGTGTTGCAGCTGTTTATTATTCCAAAGCTACAATTGAAGCAAAGTTTGGTGACGACTTCCCATCCTTGTTGGATAATTCACATGCATGGCCAACAGGGAACAAACACCATTGGTGTTGGTGCCCATCCATGATTCATGCGCGATTCATTGCTACTTCCAATCTTATAATTAATCTCCATGCATGATCTCATCCTTTCGGCTCATAATGCACCTTGTAAGGTCTCGAGAGGGCAAGCATTGCTCGTCTCATTCGATCAGCTGGATATATGTGGGACATTTCTCCATCCCCGAATCAACATCACAAGCATTATCTTAATCCAACATATATACATGCGTCTCCTAATCAATTTAATATACTTGAAATTAATCCCCCATCATTAAAACTATCAGGGTTTTACACTTGTAGATTCTGGTTTATTTCACCCAGTATAAAACATGAGGGTTTTGCTTGATTTTTCGGTTTTATTATTGACCAGTTTCTCTACTAAATTTTTGGCTTTCCAATTTCATGAGGATTGAATTAATTAATTTTATGGAATTTATTCTAAAAGTGCACAACTATTGCACTCAAATTTTGACTAGCAAAATTATCTACACATGGTGGTAGATAATTCCTTCCATCTTTTGTAAAAGAAAAAGTAGATGATCCTTTTGATGTGTTCAAGGTAATCTTTGAGTTTGTGAAGAAAGAAGAGGTGGAGCTTGTGTCAAAAATGATTTAAGATGAAACCTTTTCCCTAACTTTCATCTCAAATGCTAATTTAATGAATTTCCCATACACACTTAAAGCCCCATTAGGCATCCTGCAGTGTTCTTGAGGAGCAAAACCAGACACCCATCCTCGTTTGCATCAGGGGAGTTAAAACTAAAACTCAAACTCAAACTAAATCAGTTTTAACGAATCAAAATGAGGCATTCATGACATAAACTTTTAATTCTTCTCTCTCATATATAAAAAAAAAAGAAGCATTATTTTCTTAATTTGCTCTCTCAGAGGCTCAGAGCCAAATACAAATAATAAATCTAGATAGATTTTAATTTTATCCCAAAAATTGAAAGAATAATATTAACAAAAGAAAAAAAAAATGGTTGTCTTCCCATGCACGTAAAGACCAGAAAAGGCCCATCCTTGTCCGGGAATAAGGAGGCAAAATCAGGACAAACCTTTTTCCGAACTTTTTGAATTTTGACTGCCCGTCGCCTCCTTCCCTTGCCCTTCCATCTCAAATTGGCAATATTACCCTCCCAATGCTTTTGATTTTGCCCGCCACTCAAGCTCTCTTTGGCAATCATTTGACGACAAAAAGAGGTTAGTTTTGTCAATAATTACGAGAAACATCTGCATCTCTTTTTCAGAGAAGCAAAAGAAAACGTATGCCCTGTACCAACAAAAACGGAACGTATATCATTCAATGAAACGGATCTCCGAATATATAAAATAAATTAACGTATGATATCTTTAGATGGGACGATTGTTGAATATTTATTTCTTTGGTCCTTCTTTCCTTCCTTTTGTGATGATCATAGTGATGAGATATCATTTAAAGGTTCCTATATGCCACTAAAAAAGGTCCATGGCAATGTCATTGATTGATGCTGTCCTACATTGCAACGTTTCTATTTGGCAATAGTTACTGTCCATTCTATCACTCTTTTCTAATTTCCTTCAAAAGCTTTATGGCAATGAATTCATACTATTAATATGATAATATATTGTCCTACCTGTTCATCCACGCGCGCACATTTATCCCAAACAGATACACAATATTGGTGAGTAAATACATTAAAACAAACAATAATACATGATAACAGTACTAATACACTATGTTAGAGCTAAAATCAAGATGAGTTCCCAATTTTAGCTAAATAATTTGGGTGGCTATGTTAGAAGAAAATCAATCAAGAACTCAAACAGAAAGAGAGAAAAACAAGATTTACGTGGAAAACCCCAAATCAATGGGGAAAAAACCACAGGAGAGAGATCTCATTATCAATCGTTGAGTTTACAAGAGATCTTACAATGGTTCGACGAATGGAAAACAGAGAAAGAGAGAAAATGGATCCTGATTCCAAATGGGCAGGGATTCGCTGCTAGAATTCAACTTGTCCAAATGAGCTGCGATTCCCGCCTTTTATAGGCGCGGGTTGCGTGCCAAGCACGCTTCTTAATTTAAGCACGTGTTTGCTAGGTGTCTTTCTGGCTAAGCGCCAACTAACTGTCTGAGCTGTCTCCAACTGTAATTCTTCTAGAAGGACAGGTTGTCTACAACTGTACTTCTTCTAAAAGGTTGAAACAGATGTAGAGGATTACCGGTCTAGGGATGTCTTTGCTGATAGACACGTGTTGGCCTGGGGGAGTTCATTTCGTCCCCGATGAGTCACATAATCACATCGGTAAGCTGGTAGGGTTCCATATTCTTGAACGAAGAACAGTGTTCTTATCGCATATCGGGTGTACCATATCGGATAGACAAAGTATATCATATCGGGATGATTTGTCTGAGCGGAAGGGTTATATCGGAATGATCCAATCATGGACCGATGTGTTGGTGTTTGAGGGTCTTGTTATCTTGACATGTGGCTTGTCTGGATGTCTGTCACGTGTCTTACTACTTTCATCCCTATCAATAGTGCCCCATCAAGTGTGCTTGCGAATTAATTCGAAGAATGATCAAATATTCTTTGATCATTGTTTGAGTTCATGAAGCTAAGCATTTCTGAGATCAGATCGTTCCTGGATCCATCATATCGATATCCGCTCCATTATTTTTATTTAATGATTCTTCTCTCTTCTGTATCATATTTCTGTAACTTGTTTGTTCCAACATTCCTTCCCTTCTTTCCTCGGATATTTAATTTGACAATTTTGTTCGATCTGTCAAATCAAGAAGCGTGAAACTTATTTAGGAGTTCGTGCATGACTGCTCTTTCGTGGGTAAGAAAGTCTTTTGTTGCTCCTCGACATTAATGGTCTACTGTTTGGCATTGATTATCCGCCATCTTTCGTTATCGAGATACAACTTCCGATGGTTGCTGTGACGTATGGTTCATGATGATTTAACCTTTTCAACTTCCACGCGTCTGGAATTCAAACCACACTGAGCTCTTATTTTCCCCTAGCCGTTAGATGGAGGATTCTGTGTCGCGCTTTGAATTGATCTTGGTCGTCGATTTTATCCTTAAGTACTATTTAAGGGATTAATTTGAATTCTGAAATCATTCTCGGAATCGAGAGCGGCGCTTTTTCTGCAAAAGGTTTTTTCGTCTTGTTCACTGGTTCGCTTTGTCTCTTCTTCAAAAGGTTATCTATCTCTATATTCTCAGAAGGATCTATTCGTCCAAGTACAGGGTTCCTCCTTCCTTCTTGAACTCAAGTCTTCTTCGTTTAGGATTTTCTTTGCTAGTTTTTCACGATGTCTAAGGCTGCCAGAGATCCAAAATGTTGTTCCATCTCCTTTGCTAATACTTTTTCTGAAACTAAGATAGATGATTTGGTGAGGACGTATAATCTTTCTTCATCTAGGATTTCTTATAGAGTTCCCTCTTCCTCTGAATGTGCTTGTTCTCCTTCTCAGGAAGGAGATTTAGTCATTTATCAAGATGCTTTGATTACCGGTCTTAGGTTGCCTTTTCCACAGATCTTTGTAGATATTTTTTGATATTTCAGTTTGAGTCCTTCTCAACTGACTTCAAACTCTTGGAGAATCCTTTGTGGTTTTGTGGTGGTTTCGTTTCTTTGTCAAGTTGAACCATCTGTTCGCCTCTTTAGCCTCCTTTTCAGTCTTAACCAAGATAGGAAATCCGATTGGTTTTACTTCGGGGCTAAATAAGGCAGATCGTTTCTTGGTTTAATCCTGGATTTGATTAAGGACTGGAAGAGTAAATACTTTTTCGTTTCCAATAGCGAGAGTTGGGGGTTTAGTACCAAATGGGGTACTCCTCGTACACATGTGGTTTCCAAGGAGAAGATAACCTCAATTGAAGAGGGATGGTTGGAAAGATTCACGGAATTCCTAAATACTCCAGTAGATAAATTCTTCTTATCTGACCAACGACTTCGAGACTGTGGGCTGTATTTAGCTTTGGGTAGGACCATTTGGAATCTTTTGTTCGTATTGCTAAATTATTCTGGTCTGTAGCTTGATCTTGATTCTCTTTTTTCTTTCTTTTCCAGACGAACAGATGGCTCCTAAGACTTTGGCTGAAAGAATGCTCGCCATTTCTCGTTCAGATAAGCTGAAGAGGAAAGGAAATGAGTTTTCTGGTGAAGATGTAGAGGGTGGGGGATTCCTTCGTCCTTCTATTGAGGAAGATGCTCATCCAAACAGAAGGGAGGTTAAAGGGATTCCATCTAGGAATGTCCTTCCTCAACAACGTGATGAAGATCATAGAGTTGGTTCCGAGGCCGTCATTGGTTTTGAAACTGTTGATGTTCCTATAGTTGCTAGTCTTCCTCCTCCTCTCCCTGTGGAGATTAGTGCAGGAAGTAGAGAAGCATGGTTCTGGTTCTCGTTCATCTCCGCAAACCATATCAGATCTGGTCATTGAGGTTTTGACCGGTCCTACTCATATGATACCTGTTGCCTCTTCTTCTTCTCTTCCTATTATATCGGGTTCCGATATTCCAATTCTCGATGTGCCAGATCCTCACAGATTGGAGGAACCTCGCAGATCGGAAAAAAGTGTTCCATTGGGGGCAGGATTTGGTAGAGAACAAGGTGATATTCCTATGCTTTCTGGTGTATCTTTTCCCTTATAGTTTTCTTTCTCTTTGGTCTTCCAAGTGATGATATGTTAATTCTGTCAATTCTGATTGTAGGAGTGATAGGAACTATGAACCCTCCTGTTGGTGGTCCAACTGTCCAAGGACCTAGAGCTCGGGGGATGATCCACCGGAAAGATAATGTTTTGCCTGTTGACACCAAGCTTGTCAAGATTCTTTTCGTTCTTGGCTACAGGACAATGTCAACAATCACCTCAATCAGTTTAGCATGGAAGAATCTTGCGCTCATTTTCGTTTGTCCCTTGCTTCGGTATGTTGTCTCCTTTCTCATTTGTTGATAAAGTAACTTCATATCTTGTCCCCTTTAGTGAGAATTTTCTTTGCAGTCTTCTTTATGGGGAGAACGAATCGTTAGATTTTACGAGAGGGGTGATCCCGAGAGCAAGGTTCGTAGTTCCAAACTGGAGGAGAATAGAAAGCTGCTGGAAACTCTTTCTCTGAAGGATACTGAGATGGTTAAGTTGAGTGGAAAGAAAGATTCCATCGCTAATGAACTAGGGAAGTCTGAAGGAGTGAATGCTGCATTAAAGATTGATTATGAAAGTTTACAGGCTTCCCTTTCTCTATCGGAGCAGACTGCTACTGCCTTGAGGCAAGATCTGGATCAGGTCAGGGGTGAGAAAGAATCTTTTGTTGCTGAGAGGAATGACCTATCTGAAAAATTGTTTGCGCTTGAACGAGATATTTCTTCGGAGAAGGAGGTTAACAGTAGCTTGAGGAAGAAGCTTGAAACTGCTGAAGAGTTGGCTAGCAAATTGAAGGAGGATAACGATCTTCTCTCTCTGAGCAGTTGACAACTAAGAATAATCTCCTTTCTCGTGCTCAAGATGACATTTTTCATGCACAACTGATGAAGGAGACTACCGATAAGGAATTGTCATCCCTGCGGTCTGAACTGAATAAAAGCTGGAAGAAATCCATGGAATTGGAAGAAAAAGTTGCTGCTGCTAAGAAGAAAGAGTTATCTGATGATGAAATTCGAAGGGTTTCATCAGAGGTTTATGAGATCTTAAGCAACATTCATTCCGTTGATCCTTCAGTAAATTTTAATCAGACTTCCTATGATGAAGCAGTGGAACTGTATTTCGACAAATGTCAAGGAGGGGCGGAAGAAAACAGGACTCTTGATTCTGAAGAAGTGAGGATCAATGTCCCTTGCTTGGAGGAGATTTCGGCTGTGGTGACATCGGATAAAGGTGTCTCCGATAAGGCGATTTCTCCATCTATTATTCCTGATCCGGGAGAAGGAAAAATTCCTGAAGGTGAGATAGTCGCATCGGATTAGGAACCGATCTGTGAGAAGAGGGGGTGTAATCCCTCTAATGAAGTGAATCAGGCCGTTATTGAGATCGAAGACGATGCAACAACAGGTATATGTTTAGACTCCATACTTTTCGATATTTTTCTTTTTAGTCAAATGTTTTTTTACTTTTCCACCTATTGTTTGATCAAAGCTACTTCCATCAACCCGATTCAAGAGGAAGCCTCGGGAAAAGATTATGGAGACGTGATTACTGCCTTGCGCAGGAGGGAAGGTTAGCTGCATTCTCTCCGTTTCCTTTGCTTGTACTTAAACATCCTTTCTGCTGATGCTGACATCACTAAGTTAGTTGTTGCTGATTTTAGAGACTTAGGATTCCAGTCCGCTCTCAATACATTGCGTATTGGGTGTCATAGAAGTAATCAGTAGATCTTCATTTCTTCATTTCTTGTTTAGTCTTTTTGAATTAAGGCTTTTCTAATTTCTTTCTTTCTTCTTTTCTCTTGCTAGATCGCCCCGAAATTCTACGGCTCCGGAGAGAAATTGAAGAATTGGAGATAGTGCGGGAGGAGATTCTAAATAAGCGGGTGAGAAGACCCGAAGATACTTTGAAGTCAATGTTGCGCGAAGAAGGCCATAGAAAGAGAGTAGCTGAATCAAAGAATTGGGACCTTATATGAAGGAAATTTTTGTAGTTTCTTCTGATTATTCTTCAAAGTTTTTGTCAAAACTTGAATATAATAGCAAATTTCGCATGAATTGTACTTTTTGTAGGAATTCCTTGATTGTTTTTCTGTCCTTTCTTCTTTCTTTTTCTCTTTTTCTGGAAATTTCTGGGATTGTTATCCGATCTGTCTTCAAAGCTTCTTAAGGAATAATTGGTTGAATGTCGATCTACTTTTAAAACTTCATATTGGATCAGATCATATTCATCATTTGATGTTGATATCGGATCCGGTATGCTTTTCAGTCTTCAAGGTAAATTGATAGTAAAACCACGTGGAATAATAAGTTTTTCATTCCCCAAACATAAAGGACCCTTGGAGATAGGAACAATTATTCTTTTACTGTTGAATATTTGAATTCTGACGTTTCCAAAGTGGCTTTAATGAGGTATTCTCGATGGGAAGTCAAAAGGTCTTTGTTGGTTTGAAACGAAGCATCAGGTGTCTCTTGGTATTCTGGTCATGGTATTAACTGCTCCTAATTTTTTGTAGAAACTATATTATAAATGGAGATGGTGATGGTTATTTTATGATCATCTTTTCTGACACTATGGGTGACAATAGTCGTCCTTCTTTTTATAAATTCTTCTGTGCAAGAAATAACACTCGTCACTTGTGGATCCCAAGAGCTTTCCAAGGCAGCATGAGATCTATCCGGGAGGGATCGATTAGACTGCATGCCCCAAGTGGAAATATCTGGTTAGTCACGTTGTCCCTATCAAGGGAACTTGGGGAGTTTCGTTTTACAGATGGCTGGAAGGACTTCGTGATGGATCATCGACTGGAAGAAGGGGATCTTCTTTTATTTGTCCTTCGGGAGGATGAATGTTTTGAAGTCCTATCCTTGGCTGGAACAACTGTCATAAAGTGTCGGAGCTCACCGCCTCTCCTGGACAAGTTCCAGACCTCGTTTCTGATTTTGATTCTTCCGATTCCTCTTAATTTGCATACTTTTCTTGTAATCGTGTAATTTTCATCAATGAATTTTTGTTCCTATCGAGGTGTTTTTCTTTCGCTTGTTTGTGTTTGAAGTGCTTCAGTATCCTTGTTGGATGGATTTTCTCTTCTTCAATTTGAATGTAGTTCGGTCTGGAAGGTGAATATGTCTGATTGCTCGTACAATATAGAGTGGAGATACTCTTTCTTGGTTGAAGAATTGAGGTGATCTCTCAAGAGCGATAAGTCATCATATTTCTACTGAAGTATAAAACTGCGTCTCATATGTAGGAAGTCGGTATGATCCGTCGATGTAGCAGATCTGTATGATTACTCTTGGAATGATGGATCGGTAGGGTTGATTGATGCAGTAGACCGGTATGATCTTTTGTAATGAAGGACCGGTATGGTCATCTTCATTAGGGGACCGATATGGTCCATTGTTGTGGTAGACTTGTATGGTCTTTTGTAATAAAGGACCGGTATGGTCTTCTTCATTAGGGGACCGATATGGTCCGTTGACGTTTTGGGGACCGGTATGGTCCGTTGATGTTTTGGGACCGGTGTGGTCCTAATTGCTAATTTCTTTTTTCTTTGTTAGAGGAGAGAATTATCTAAAAAGTGAAATAAGAGGAAAAGGATATAAATGCGTGGGAAGGAATTGATTTTATTGATAATACCTCTGTAGATGTACTGAATGGTATGGACGTTTGAGCCTGTGTCCATCCATTTTGGAGAGCCAGTATGTACCGGACGTTACAATTTCTTGCACAATATAGGGGCCTTCCTAATTAGTATTTAGCTTCCCTGTTTGGCTCTTGTTACCTTGAAAGATATTCTCTCGTAGTACAAGATCTCCGACTTGGAAAGTTATTTCTTTCACCTTGGCATTATAGTATCTTTTTACTTTCTGTCGGTATGCTGCTGCTCAGACATTAACACAGTCCTTTTTTTCTTCCAGAAGATCAAGCTAAGCTCGGAGCTGTTCTTCATTGCTCACTGGATTAAAGGATTGTGTTCTTGGTGTGGGTAAAGTTGTGTTCTTGGTGTGGGTAAAGTGATTTCCGCCGGAAGTACAGCTTCGACCCCGAATGCTAATGCAAATAGAGGTTCACCAGTTGGGGTTCGAGCAGTTGTCCGATATGCTCATAAAGTGCTTGGAATTCTTCTACCCAGTTCGATCCATTTCGGAGGACCCGTGTTTTCAAACTGTGAAGAAGAGTTCTGTTGGTTTCCACTTGCCCATTTGCCTGTGGGTGAGTGACAGAAGTCAATTTTGACTCTATACCAAGATCTGTGCAGAACTTCTTGAAGGCTGGGTTATCGAACTGGCGGTCATTGTCAGTGATAAAAGCCACGGGTAGGACGGAACGACAAATAATAGATTTCCACAAGAAACTCTGACAAGCCTTCCCTGTGATCGACGCTAGTGGTTCTGCTTCTACCCACTTAGTAAAGTAGTCGATTGCTACAATTAAGAACTTCAGTTGTCGAACAGCTACAGGAAATGGACCAAGTATATCTACTCCCCATAAAGCAAAGGGTCTTGTACTCACAACTGTAGTGAGTGGTATCGGGGGACGCCGCTGAAAATTGGAATGGCGTTGGCAAGCATCACACTTCTTGACAAATTCAATGGCATCTTGATTTAGGGTTAGCCAATAATATCCTTGACTCAGTATTTTGTGAATCAGCGCTCTTCCCCCTAGATGGTCCCCTGATATTCCTTCATGGATTTCCCGTAGTATATATTCTGATTCAGAAGGCCGGAGGCATTTCAATAGAGGGAGGGTGTAGGATCTTTTGTAGAGTTGTCCATTCACCACGCTATATCGGGAAGCTCTGATGATGATTCTTCGAGCTTCTCTGGGCTCTTCAGGGAGAGTTCTATCTTGCAAGTAACTCAAGATTGGATCGATCCAATCAGTGGCGGATCTTGACATTAAGTCTTGGGGGGGCCAAAAAATTCAATGATAAATAATAAAAATCTCACGAAACTATATATTAAATACACTGACAAACAAAAAAAAATTCATATACTTAAAATTGTGAGCGGCGTTCTTTTAACATTGCAAAATCCTCAAGAATTGAATCTGAACTAAATGTCTCTGCAATTTCCCTTTCGATGTTGACCACTAAATTATCTACAAGAAATTCATCTTCCATTTTGTTTCGTAGCCTTGTTTTGACGATCTTCATGGCTAAAAATGCTCGCTCACTAGTTGCTGTAGAAACTGGAAGAGTTAAAATAAGTCATATTAATCTGTCAAGAAGATGATATGTCTTCGATTTTCCAGTTTCTCTCAAGATAGTGCATAGCTGTGATATGGAAGATAGATTTTGCAGCTTCTCATCATTTTGCATATCATATTCGAAATGCTTTAGTTGAAACTTCAAGTTCAATATCTCTTGCTCACTAAAATCAAGAGGGTAATACCTTTCTGCAAGGGTGCAAATATTATCAATATTAAAAGATTTATACTTTTCCCTTGGATCCAAAGCCGTGCTAAGTGTCAAAAGATCCATGGCTTGTACATTGAATCTACTATTTAGCTCTTGCAATTGAAAAACAATGACTTCATTAAATATGTCAAAATGATAGTGATGCTCTATAGTGATTTGTCTTTGTTGGTGTCAACATCGACCTTCACAAAATTGAGAACTCAAATTTGGAGCATTCAAATCATGCTTTTCACAAAATGATAACACATTCTCAAGCAACTTATTCCATCCTTCTTCTCTCAATTTCTGAATCAACATTTTTGTACTTGAAACCAAATGCATAGCATTCAAAATGTCTTGAGTCTTTTGTTGCAAAGCTTGGCATAGTATATCAGTAATACCCATGATCTCTTTCATCAAGTGCAAAATGAAAATGAATTCAAATGATTGAATCATCTTCAAAGGAAAAACTAGCATCCCCTCTTTGAGAATAAATAGATCCATCTTTTTCAATAATTTGAAGCACTGAACAAGTAGCATCATACATTCTTATAAGGCTGCATATAGAATAAAAATGAGAACCCCAACGAGTATCACCTGCTCGTTTTAAAGTGCTAATTTGATTGGCACCTTTTCCAGACACAAGCTCATCAGTAGTTAGCATGCTTGCAATTTTAGATGCTTGAGCAACTTGCAATTCTTCATAACGTTTGCTTGAGGCATCAACAGAATTTATAATGAAAGTCAAATTATTGAAAAACTCATGAATAGAATGTACCTCTCTAGATGCAGCAACTAGAGCCAATTATAGTTGATGAGCTAAACAATACACATAATAAGCAGAAGGACAATCATTAAGAAATAATGCTTGCAATCCTTTCCATTCTCCACGCATGTTGCTAGCTCCATCATAACCTTGACCACGAATGTTCTGAACATCAAGGGTGTGACGAGAAAGAATTGCACATATTTCATTCTTAAGAGTTAATGCAGATGTATCCTTAACATGAGCAATATCAAAGAAACGCTCTCTAATAATGCCACTTTCATCAACAAATCTTAATATAAGAGCCATTTGTTCTTTCTTGGATTCATCACGTGCCTCATCAACAATAATATAAAATTTTGAATCTCCAATATCTTCCCGAATCTTGTTCCGCACCTTATTTGCAAGAATGTGCAAAATCTCCTTTTGAATTGAATGTGAAATATACTTTGCCGATTTTGGAGCATTTTCTAACACAACATTCTTAACTTGATCATTGTAGGAAGCCATAAGTTCAATCAACTCAAGAAAATTTCCACGGTTCTTTGAATTCTCTGTCTCGTCATGACCTCTAAAAGCAGAAGCTTGAAATGCAAGTCATCGAACAACATCAATAGAAGTCTTTACTCGTAGTCTATTATTCAAAATTTGCTCTGAACTTTGCCTATGCATTACCTTATCAATGTGCCCAGATTGCCTTTTCAATCATCACAAGATCTAACAGCATTATTGTGCGGTGAACAAGGATCATCTCCAATATGATTAAGAAAAGCACAATCTTTCCCAGAGTTAACTTTTTTTCCAATTTCTAAATCCAGTAACGGTGAACACATCCCAACCAGGTCGCCCATTGGGTTTCATTTTAAAAAGGTAGCATGGTAGGCAATATGCAGCATCTTTTGTTGGAGAATACTCAAGCCAAGGAAATCGAGCAAACCAAGAATATTGAAAACGCCTAGGATGCTTTTATGAGGAAAATGTATAACTGGATAGATGGATTTGGTAAGGACCCTTTATCAAGTAAGCTCGCCGAATGTTATCACGTTCATTAACTGGATGTTCCCACATTGGTCGACGTAATCCGGGATCTCGTTCTACATCAATTACATCTTTTTCAACTGCAATAGGAGACTTACTAGATTCATTAGTGCATTGATCTTCGACCCTTGGAGATTTGCAAGGTGTACTACTTTCTGAAACATCAACCTCTATTTCTCTCTTCTTAAAAAATGAGTCTAGCTTTTTTTGAGTGGCCATGATGCCAACCACAACAAGACCTTGCAATATTATAAATTTATTAGTTTAATTATCATATACAAAAGTTTTCCAATCTCAAAATTCAAATATTCAATAGAATCAATACACAATACTTGATTATATTCCACAAACACATATATATATCAAATTTCCCCAAAAAATATTGTGAATAAAAATCTCTATGAAATGAAAAGGAGCTATGTACATTTGACAAGCACACAATCAAGATCCAAACTTTCTAATTCCCCTTTTGTTCCCCTCTTTCTAATTCCAATCAATGTCTGCCCCTCTTACATTTCCAATATTCTTTAAAAAAAATAGGACTAAATATAATAACAATAATAACAATCAATGGCATAAAAAAAGGGATAACCGAGTTACCGAGAGGCCACTTCCACCAGCGGATCCGGTGACGATGCAAGCGAGGCCCGGGAGGGGAAGCAACCGAAGAAACTATGAGATAAGCCTTGAGGTGAGGAACAAGGTGAATGAAATTGAAAATTTAATGAGTTTTTTTTTTTACTTTGCCACCCCCTCAAAAATAATCAAATCAGTTATCACCCATTAGTTTTCAATAATACCCTATAACCCCCTCCTTTAATTTTATTTTATTTATCACCCCATAGACCAAATTTTATTTTAAAATCTATGATTTCACCAACAATAATTATATTTCTATTTGACCCCTTGAAATTTTTCATAATTATATAAAATGACATGTTTTGTTATTACACCCATGACCCATGATATGTGTTTGTTACCTAGCTATAAATAATTATTTTTTGTAAAATAGATTTTAAAAATATATCAAATACAAAAAATTATAAATCTATTTATATGTTTAATGGAAATTATTAGTATAAAATTAAATACTTTAAAAAACAATATTATAGATGTAATCCTCCAATAAAAAAATGATAACAAAATTTAAAAAGGAAAAAAAAAAGAAAAACTTCCAACTTATTAGATTTGAACCAAGGACCTTGGCCCACTAAAGTCCACCACTTACCAACTAAGCTAATGTTTTTATTTGTTTGGGGGGGCCAACTTAAAGGTTTTAACTACATATATATACATAATATTAATAAAAAATATTTTTTTTTTCAACATTTGGGGGGGCCAAGGTCCCCCCAAAGTTGTACATAGGTCCGCCCCTGGATCCAATATGGCTCCTGATCGATATCCATGAGTTCCTAAAGTGGTCGGCAATCAATTATTCTGGTTGTCAAGTATTGAGTATTGACTGGTTGTTCAATGTTGACATTTGCCGAGGCTAATTTAGATAGTAGATCGGCCTTCTGATTTTCTGCTCTGGGGATTTTGGAGATATGACATTTTTCGAAGCTTGTGGTAAGTTTCTGTAACAGAGACTTATATTTGACCATATGTTCTTCCCTTACTTCAAATTCTTCATTCAGATGGCCCACAACCAACTGAGAATCAGTGTTAGCTTGCAGATTCTGCACTCCAAGACCAAGAGCTAATTGAAATCCAGCTATCATAGCTTCATATTCAGCCCCATTATTAGTTGTTTCAAAACCAAACTTTAGGACAGTAGAAGTACTCCATCCGGATGGTGATTGTAGGATCAGTCCTCCCCCGAACTGTCCCTTGTGGAGGAACCTTCTGTATGCAAGATCCATTGGATGAGAGGTCGTTCCCGGTTTCAGATAGTTTGATGTTTGAGAGATCATTATCAGTAGTAGTTGTAAGTTCAGCAATGAAGTCTGTAAGTATTTGTGCCTTTATAGAAGTACGCGGTTCATATCTGATGTCATACTCCCCAAGCTCAAGCACCCATCGGGCTAAGCGCCCTGATGTAGGATTTGCTTTAGCGGTTGATCGGTTAATACCCTTATCTGATGTGACTGAAAATAAGGGCGGAGTCGTCGAGCTGAGACCACTAGAGCGTAGGCAAATTTCTCGAGAGAAAGATATCTCGATTCAATATCAGTGAGGACCTTGTTGGTGTAGTATACCATCTTTTGTAAATTATCTTCAATTTTTACCAACACTAAGGGGGCGTTCATTTGCCTGTAAGTGCTGGGGAAGTGGGTGAAGTGAGCCCACTTCGGGCACTTTTTATGTTCATTTGCCCCTAAGTGGGGGAAGTAGCACTTCCCCCACTGCAGTGAGTTCGGTCGCTTTTACTAGATTCACTTCCCCTTTTTAAAAGTTGAAGTCACTGAAGTGGGGGGGATATAAAATCCCACTTCAGCTGACTTCGCCCCTATGACCGAACTCACTCCCGATCTCTGCACCTGCGAGGAGCCTTTCTAGGTTTCTCGACGAACTCCCCCGGATCTCCGCCCGATCTTCGAGCGCGACGCCTCCGATTCGCAGCCCAATCTTCGACAACGCGCATCCGGATCGTTTCTGTCTGCTTGGAGGTCTCTAGGGTTTCACTTGATTCTACGATCTCTTCAACGTTCTAAGGTGAGCGCGTTGTTGCTGGATCTCTGAAGCTTTTCCTATGTTGATGATGGGGTGTTCTTATTGTCTTTTTAATTGTTACTCTGTTTGGGATGTTTTACGGGTGATTTTTGGTTTTTTAGTTCATTCCCATTTTGCAGGATCTGGATGTTGATTGATGGTTTATTAGTTGGAAAAATTGCTCTTTAGGGTTGGATCTGGCGGCATTTCAATGCTTTATAGAGTTTTTCATAGATTTGGAAGTGGTTCTTTGTTTTTTTTTGTTTTTGTTTTTTGTTTTTTTTTGTTTGTTTTTGAAGTTTTAAGTTAATGGCATGTCGATACCCACCTCTTTCCCTTTGGTTTTTTAGTTGGAACATTTGTTTCTTAGGTTTGGATCTGGCAGCATGTTAAGATATTAAAATATATATTGAAGGCTTGAAGCTTAACTGTTAAAATCAGAAATTAATCAGGTGTAAAATCTTTATCTTTTCATGAATGATTTGAGGTTTAAAATTCTACAAGCTTTTCCCCCTGTATATTTAATCAATCTCTCTCAATTCTCAATGGTAGCTACATTAGATAGTTATCTCTCTCAGTTCTCTGTCATCTGTTGTAGGTTAATATGATATTGTAAGTACCAGGTTTCAGCATAGTATTCTCCATGAATAGGCCTGACATGCCATAATAAGTGAAGGCTTATTGCAAATGGTTTTAGTGGAGAGAAGTCTTTCTGTCTGGGTTTTATCAATTTCTTGCAGTTAAGGAAAATTATGATGTTAGCTGAACAGATTTATTTCTAGGCTTGCCTGTGGCTTAAAAGATGCCTCATTTTGATGCTCATAGTAATTAAATATATGGGTTGCATAGAAAGAAAAAAAAAAGCATGATTGGCTTCACATGTTGGTCTCTCTATTTTTCTTCAGATCAGAATGATTTAACATAAATTGTGTCCCTGCATGCACGAGAGCAGAACACCAATATTTATGTTTTCATAAAGTTAAAAATAACTATGACTTCAGTTGGTCTTTCTTTGATTATGAAGTTAAAAATATTTATGTTTTCATGATTGATAAGATTTTCTTTGATTGATAAGATTTTCTCTTTATTTGAAATCAACACCTATGTAATGTAGCTACCATTATGTTGTTGTCTGACTTCCTTGAAAATAAATCTTTAATGTATAGGATGGCTAGGGATAACTTGGACGATGTCATGATCAACATCAATATATCGGTGGTGATCCTTCTTGTCGTACTTATCATGTTAAGGACATTACGTGAAAGAGAGGATACTGCTCAAGGTTGGAGAATCCGTGACAAAATAGCGGAGGATATGTGGCGTGATTACAATTCACGGGGGCACGCATCGAATTTAAAAAATTATTAGGTTTTGTAAAATGTACTTTTATGAACTAGATGTTGTGAACGTACTAACTTTTGACTTTTGTATGCTGCTCTTAAAGCAACAGTTATAGAATTGTCAGCTCTTTCCTTGTAGCCTGTTGTTTTATGATGTTGGAAATATGTACTCATGAGAACTTTTAAAATTAATAGCAAAGTTGAATTTGTGGGTTTATGAATTTGTTTGGTCGTTAAAGATTATTTACTGTCAGGTTTTCTACAGTATTACTGTCAGGATTTAGAGGAATAACATTAATACAGGTTTATTTCAAACATAGGCCTTTACATGAATAATATGTTTGATATTTGAAATTGTAGGATGGCTAGAGGTAACTTGGATGAAGTCATGATCGGCATTAATATATCGGTGGTGGTGACTTATGTTGCCATAATTATCATGTTAAGACGAAGGAAAAGACGACACACATTACGTCGGGAACCTTCAGCGATTAGAGATATCCATAGGAATGCGCACATGTGCAGAATATTGGATGGAGGAGTGCATAATTGT
The DNA here is from genome assembly GCA_026586065.1 of Dioscorea zingiberensis. Lineage (NCBI taxonomy): Eukaryota > Viridiplantae > Streptophyta > Magnoliopsida > Dioscoreales > Dioscoreaceae > Dioscorea > Dioscorea zingiberensis. The sequence goes on along the minus strand of CM048822.1, from coordinate 27,704,078 downwards.
GTCGAATATATAAGAATGAGGAAGGACACTTTTCTAAGGCTATGTTATGTTCTACGAGGGCGTGGCCATTTAAATGATACTATCCATGTATCTGTTGAAGAACAAGTGGCGATGTTCTTGCATATAGTGGGGCACCACGCTAAGAATCGGTCAATGAAAATTGATTTCATTAGATCAGGTGCTACGGTAAGCCGGTATTTCAATGCCGTGCTTCAGGCTATATGCGAAATCAGAGATGAATTTGTGAAGCAACCCGGCGTTTCACTACATCTGGATATAGAGTCTAACCCACTTTGGTTTCCTTACTTCAAGGTATTATCCACTGTATATCCTTAGTAATTTTGAAATATTTTAGTTTAAGTGTCTAATAAGTTTTAACTATTTAGGATTGCATTGGTTTCCTTGATGGGACCCATATAGATGCAAGGGTGCCTGTAGATCTCCAAGGCAAATTCAGGGGACGCAAAGGGATCACACAAAATGTGCTTGCCGCATGTGACCCGGACCTAAAATTTGTATATGTCCTCGCTGGTTGGGAAGGCTCAGCTAATGATTATCTAGTTCTGAAAGATGCGCTATCCCGCCCAGCGCCGTATGGTCTATCTGTTCCCCCAGGTTTAATTCCATACTCGAAATTGGCAACTTTTACCCAATTTTGTAGTTTAGAGTTTCCACTAAAGACTTTTCCATTATTAATGTTAGGTAAATACTACCTCGTTGATGCCGGTTACACAACAACGAAGGGGTTCATCTCTCCTTATCGAGGCGTTAGGTATCATCTAAAGGAACAATTAGGTCGCACACCAAAAGATCCAAGGGAGCTTTTTAATCTCCGTCATTCTCAACTCAGAACAAGGATAGAGAGAGCTTTCGGAATTCTTAAGAGTCGGTTCAGGATTCTAGATTCGAGGCCATTCTACCCACTTCCTACACAAGTGGATCTTGTCCTTGCTTGTTGCGTGTTGCATAATTTCATAAAAGATATTGATCCGGGTGACACTTTCTTGGATGAAGAAGTTTCTACTGAAGAAGTTTTGACACTCGATAGTCCAAGGACATTACGTGAACGGAGGGGCATTGAACAAGGTTGGAGACTAATCCGTGACAAAATAGCGGAGGCGATGTGGCGTGATTACATTTCACGGGGGCACGCATAGATTTCAAAGAGTCTTAGGTTTTGCAAATGTGTACTTTTACGAACTTTAACCATGTGTTTCCAAATTGAATATCTATAACTATATGTCTTGCTACAATGAATGAAACTTTATCATATTTTGATATAATATTTATTTTGAGACCATATTTGCAACACTTATCATTTTGATACTATATTATCTGTTGTTCATCTAGGTGTTGCAAATGGCCAAGAATATTGTATACATATATAGCTTCTTTACAGATTTGATCTCTATAAAAACATAGTGTTGCTGCTGCATTAACATGGAGAGAATAATAGTGAGTTTTATCAAGCACTATACATTATTTTTGTATAGTGTTGTGATTGGTGATGTTTCTATTGGCACTTGAATTCTATTTCTTTGGATGAATTAAAGGTTAGATCATCTTTTATCTTAGTTAGAGACTAATTTTAGTCAAGCTGCCATGTTCCATTCAACTGTTACACGTATACCTGATTGTTAATAAATTTTTTCTTTGCATTGTTGGACATATTAGTTTTGGAGCTTGATATCTGGTAAATGTCTTTCCATTAAAGAGAACATTTTGCCATAGCTGCTTTCTTGTACTTGGCAGCATCTTCCAGCTGCCAATTCATCCTAAGATTAAAACTATCAGTAATTATACCTGAATGACACTACATTTTGTCATTCTGCTTGCATTGGCTGAAGCCTTTTGTTTGCATATTTGTTTGAATTTGCTAAATAAACATTTTTCATAAGTATATATTGTTTAGTTTTTCCAATGATTATAGTTTTTTAAACATTCCTGTTACTGCTTAGACTCATTCCCCCAAATTATACCATCTCATTGAGGATTGCCTCTTTAGCAGTGTTTTTTGTTGTTTTTCTTCCTGGGTTGTAGCCTGCAAAACTGATGTTTTGTGTTTGGTATCCTTCTTTAGTACTGTTTTATTTTTCTTGATTTTGCTCTGCGAGGAGGTTTTTTTTTTTTTGTCCTTTTTCTTTTTGACAGTTGAATTCAAAAGTTTCAACTTATTTTTATTTTGGTTAGCTTCGGCATTGTTAAAATGAGGTAATAAAATAATAGTTGAGATTGAGTGATGTTCTTAGATAGCTCATCTAGCAACTGATTTTTGTAAATCAACACTTATTATCATTGGAGGTGCACATCCTTCTGATTTTTGTAACCCTCTTACTGTAATGATGTTTTTGATACTTAGTTCTCATGAATGACATGAATGCCTCAGCAAGATTTTATTTTGTTATTATTAATATTATTATTTTGATATATCATGAAGGTTTTAAATCTTAGATAGATGTAATGAATTATAAATTTGAAGTGTAGATAATGTATATATGAGTAGCATTTGTGTGCCATGTTATGTTTCTATCTAGAGTACACGATTTATTTGGTTTCTTGTTTATTAGAAAGCATCCTTATCTTTAAGAAGATGTCGACAGTGACATGCCTTTGAATTGAGGATTTATCTGTAATGTGTTCTGATTGAGCTCCATATTCTCCTTCTAACTGCATTACATTAGGATGTTCCATCTAGGGCTACTCTCATTTGTGGTAGTAACTTTTGAGAAGTGCTGCAGACTCCTCAATGCTGTTATTAGAAAAATGTGTTCTATTGAAACACATTAGTTCAAAGAAGATACAGTTTCCAGACATAAAGAAAGCATTCCAAACTATCTCATTCTTCATTGTTCCCATGTGTGAGCTTAAATTTGCAGGGTGCTTGAATTTACAGTGACAGTAAATTATAGTGACAATAATGTTAATAGATTAATTAACATTGCCATTAAAAGTGCAGGGTGCTTGAATTTACAATGACATTAAAAGTGCAGGGTGTTTGAATTTATAGTGATAGTAAATTTACAGTGACATTAAAAGTGCAGGGTGCTTGAATTAACATTGCCATTTTTCTGATTACAGTGCCATTAAAAGTGCAGGGTGCTTGAATTTACAGTGACAGTAAATTATAGTGATAGTAATGTTAATAGATTGATTCTTTTGGGAACAAAAAAATACAAAGATTTGAATTATTAAGACACTGACTACAAGCATCAATTTGTTGCAGGAACACAATAAGGATGTCGGCACCACTCAATAATGTTGATGGTACCCAATCCGGTTCTACTTCATCAGGCCACAAGCGCAAGGGAACACCAAACAAGAGATGGACTCCAGAGATGGATAGTGTGCTGATCCCGTGTCTTGTTGAGATGGTGAAGGCAGGGCTGAAGGTTGACAAGTCCTTCAAACGACAGGCCTTCGTTGAAGCTGCAAAAGATGTCAATAATAGGTTTCCATTGGCCAATGTCAATGCCGATAATGTGGAAAACCGGTTGCGGTCACTAAAGGTAAGATATCAAGAAATTAAAAAGCTCATGAATCTGAGTGGCGTCGGGTGGAACGACTCACAGAAGATGCTGGTCCTCGAGGACGAAACCTACCGGGCATTTGTGGAGGTATATAACTATATTTGTTGACTATCTAATCATGAAACACTTTTTTATTTTAATCTTAACTATCAACATCTCTTTATAGGGACATCCAAAGGCAAAGGATTATCTGAACAAGTCAATACCATTGTTTGATGAGCTGCGAATGGTTTATGGCGACGATCACGCGACGGGTGACTTTGCGCGGACGATCTTCCACCCATTTGGTGTCCCGGACCCAGTATCTGAAACACAACCTGAAGGACTTGATAACATGGAATCTGATCCTTTAACTGACAATGAGCAACAAGAACAACCAAGGACATCCACAAGCAACCGCAACAGTAGGCCTCCTCGGGCATCAAGGTCTAGCAATGATGATGTTATAATGACTGACATTGCTCAAGGTATTGGTCAAATAGCTGGTTCATTGAAGGGGTTGAAAAAGAAGAATTGGAAGGAGAAATTGACTGATGCTCTAGACACCTTACAGGGCTATAGTATTCAGGACATGAATCTATTGTATGTAACTCTGCGCGATGATAGGCGCCTCGCTGAGGACTTCTACATGAGGACGCAAAGTCTCCGTGAATTTTTTGTCGATGAGTTTCTTGCTGGGAGAAGGGCGTCTAGGCCTTGAGAGAATGGAATGGTATGGACTGGATGATGGACATTGTTGTTGTTTTTTTTTTGAGTTGTTTTCATAGTTTGTATGAACTGGGTGTTGGAGTTGTAGTTTGTACTGAGTTGTTTTAATGGTTTGTATGGACTAGGTGATGGAGTTGTAGTTTTCATTGAGTTGTTTTCATAGTTTGTATGGACATGATTTGTTGCAGACATGTGTGTGACTTTGTTTTTATTAATGTGAACTCATACTTTGTATGGACTTTAGAAATGTCTCTTGAGTAGCTTGTGAAGGAAAGTGAAATGTTTTTATTATTGTTGCAGGAATATTTGTTCTCAATGTGTTCTTAGACCCAAAAATAAATATACAGGATGTGGTAGGGTTTTTTATTTGTGATTAAAGGAATATTAAAAAAAATAGATGACATAAGTATATTTTTAATCTAATTTTATCAACTTTACACCTCATGTATTCAGATTAATTTTAAAATAAATTAAAATTTTGAAAGCAAATATTTCTTAATTAAATTATACTCTTTAATTATAAAATAGTTAAAATTAAATGTAAATAAAAATTTAGAAGATTTCTGACTTCCCCCACTTTCGTGGAAATGAACACACTACAGAAGTGTGGACCGAAGTGATCTCACTTACGATGAAATGAACACAAAAAGTGAGGGAAGTGCCCACTTCGGTGCCCCCTCACTTCGGTGCAAATGAACACAAAAAGTGACACTTCCACCACTTTCCTTGAGTTCGGGGGAAGTGGGACTTCTGCCCACTTCTGACTTCTGGGTAGTTACGGGCAAGTGAACGCCCCCTAAGCTGATAACTGCATCCGTTGCGGACAAGTAAACATAAAGCTCTTCTCCTGGTTGTGGTTTTGCCAACAAAGCTGGTAACTGCAAGTACTTCTTCAGCTGTATGAATGCTTTCTCGCATTCTTCATTCCATTCTACCTTGGTTGCTTTCCTTAATGCTCTGAAGAAGGGAAGGTTTTTCTCTCCTAACTTCGAAATGAATCTTCCCAAGGCTGCTAATTGCCCATTAAGTCTTTGTATTTCTTTGATTGTTCTTGGAGATCTCATTTCCAGGACAACCCGTATCTTCTTCGGGTTTGCTTCAATTCCCCGGTGTGTGAGCATGAACCCTAGAAACTTTCCAGATCGGACTCCGAACGTACATTTATTGGGATTGAGGCTCATCCCTTGTGCCCGAAGTGCAGCAAAAGTTTCTTGCAGATCAGCAACATGTCGTTCGACTTTATTACTTTTCACTAGAATGTCATCGACATATGCTTCTACATTTCTCGAGATCTGATTTCTGAACACCTTGTTCACTAATCTCTGAAAGGAGGCCCCAGCATTTTTCAAACCGAATGACATAACTTTGTAATAATATGTTCCTCTTACGGTGATGAAGGAAGTCTTCTCCACATCGGATTCTGCCATTCGGATTTGATTGTACCTGGAATATGCATCGAGAAAACTAAGCATTTCATACCCTCATGTAGAATCTACTAAGTTATCGATAAGAGGCAGAGGGTAGTAGTCTTTAGGGCATGCTTTATTGAGATCAGTGAAATCCACACACATCCTCCACTTTCCTGTGGATTTCTTGACTAGTACAACATTCGATAACCACTCAGGGTAATACACTTCTCGAATGAAATCTGTCTTTAAAAGTTTATCAACTTTCTCTTGGGCAGCTTGCAGGTGGTCAGGAGCAAAACTTCTTCGCTTTTGTATGACTGGCTTGTGCCTTGGATTGACATTTAGTCGATGTTCGATGACCTCTCGAGGGACTAAGGGCATCTCTTCAGCTGTCCAAGAAAATATATCGGAATTGCCCTTTAGGAGACTTAGTATCTCTTCTTGCTGTGCTGGTGGAAGATTTGCTCCTATCTGGATGGTCCGTTCTGGATGTTCCTTTTTCAGAGGTATAGTTTTCAGCTCTTCAACCGGAGTGGGACGACGTTTCTCCCGTTCGTCGTCTTCATGCTGAATGTCCTCCACAGTGAGTGCTTCCCCAGATCGGCTATTCCCCTCACCAAGACCTTTGAGCATGGTAGCATAGCATTGGCGAGAGGCTAATTGGTTTCCTTTCACTTTACCGCAACCATTGGAAGTTGGAAATTTGATCATCATATGATAAGTTGAAGGTACAGATTTCAATTGATTGATCGATGGCCTCCCTATGATGACATTGTAGCTCGAGGGGCATCAGACAATTAAAAAGTTATTGAGAGCAGTGGTGGTTCGTGGGGGAGTGCCAAGAGTCAATGGGAGAGAAATCATACCGCCGGGTTGCAGAGGGCTGCCATTGAACCCGATGAGAGGAGATTTAATTGGTTTCAGATTTTCAACAGGAAATTTCATTCTATCAAAGATAGAAGAGAATATAATGTCTACCGAACTTCCGGTATCAATAAGAACTCGCTCAACAGTGAAAACTCCGATCTGTGCAATGATCACTAGAGCGTCATCATAGGGGTGATGAATACCTTTTAGATCTTCATCTGAGAAACAAATTTGTAAAAGTGTGCGGGGCCTCTTCAAGGATGTGACATTCTGTATAAAACCCACCATTCTCACATAATTTTTCCTTGATTTGGAGCTCTCCCCGCTACACCCTGGACCTCCAGCAATTACAGTCACATGTGTATTACTTGGGATAATGTGTTGTGGAGGAGGAATATGCTCAGTATCCTGTTCTTTTTGTAGAAATTGATCCAATTTGCCCTCCCTGACCAGATCTTCAATGGCTTTTTTCAATTGGATACATTCTTCAGTTGAATGCCCCTTGTCCTGATGAAATTTGCAGCACTTCTTACTTTTCTTCCTCGTTGGATTGTCTTTCATAGGTTGTGGGGGCTTTAATATCTTCTGATCCTGAATTTGAGATAGAATGTCTTCCCGGGAGATGTTGAGAATAGAGTAATTATGGTACTTTACTGCCCTTTCAGGATCATATCTCTGGTGCTGAGGAGGTCTCCTTTCATCAAACTGATCTTGTCGGTTTGGGTTTCGGCCTCCTTTCCTCCGAGGTTTATCATTTCTCGGAGCTCCTTCTTTCCATTCTCTATATGGTTGTGGGTGGTGGTTCTTTTTCCTGATTTCCTCCATTTGTAGCAGATCACTCTCTTGCCACTTAGCTTTCATCACCTCGGAAGGTATATATTTTGCAGCTGTAGCTTGAAAATCTGAGAGGCCGGTTAGGGGTTCCCGGGTTAGAGAGTCTTTGAAGGATGCATCCTTCAATCCCTTCACTGCCATACCACAACTAATGCGGAATTAATATCGACCATGCCATTGATCTCCTTGTTGAAGCGACTTATGTAGCCGCGTAGACTCTCTTCTGGTCTTTGCCTGAACCCTAATAGCATTATAGGATTTTTCTTCAACCTCCTGTTACTGGCAAAGTTACAGAGGAAGAGGTCAGAAAGTTGTTGAAAGCTATGTATAGTTCCTGGGGGGATACCCATAAACTAGTCATGGGCATCATTAATGAGTGTTCGAGGGAACGCTCGACACATGACAGCGTCAGTTGTTCGGTTAATCATCATTTCATCACAATAATTCTCCAAATGTTCCCGGAGATCGGACGTCCCATCATAATGGCGAACATTTGGCGGTCTGAAATGTTCGGGGAAAGGGGCTTCCCAAATTTCCCTTATAAAGGGAGAAGTGATGTGTGGCACAAGTTGTTGGACTCTGTCTCTTTCAGAAATATATCACCGTGGAGATGGGTAACGACGATATAGTGAATCACGCCGAGGAGATTGGTGTCTGGAATGATGTGGACGCGGAGATCAATCAGAAAATGAGTGATATCGATCCGGTGAATGATAATGTCTCTGGGGCCGATATGCTGGTAATCGGACTCTGGGCCTCCAATCTATAGATCGATCTGGAGAATGGGAGATTTCTCTCTTTCTCCCATCCTTCACTATATCTCCTCGGGTGTGGCGGTTTCTGATGCTGACGTACTGGATTAGAACTTCTAGTAGAAGATTCTCTGCTCCGATTTCGCATCGGAGTATGTGTTTGCCGGCCAGGGGAGCGAGTTGCCTTCCTTCCTCTACTCTCCTTGAGTGGTTGGGCGTCATGAGGGATAGTGGTCTGTGAGGCACACTGACGTGCTTCCTGTAGAGCCTGTTTCAGCTCTTGGATCTCCTGCGTGATCCTCCTGACGCGATCTGCATCATTCTCGACTCCGCCACTTCCTTGAGGCATCTCAGTTGCTTGAGGTGGAGCGTCTTCAGTAGGAGCAGTGACTGGAGCTCCTCTCTCCCCTTCTTAGGTTTGAAACCTCTTTGATTTTCTTTGTGTGGTAGCTATGGACTTTTTGCTCAAAGTCCCCATGGATGGCGCCAAACTGTTAGAGCTAAAATCAGGATGAGTTCCCAATTTTAGCTAAACAATTGAATTTATATTGATTGGGTGGCTATCTTGGAAGAAAATCAATTAAGAACTCAAACAGAAAGAGAGAGAATCCATATTTATGTGGAAAAACCCCTAATAAATGGGGAAAAAACCATGGGAGAGAGAGATCTCACTCTCAATTGTTGAGTTTACAAGAGATCTTACAATAATTCCACTAATGGAAAACAGAGAAAGAGAGAAAATGGATCCTGATTCCAAATGGGCAGGGCTTCGCTGCTAGAATTCAACTTGTCCAAATGAGCTGTGATTCCCGCCTTTTATAGGCGCGGGTTGCGTGCCAAGCACGCTTCTTAATTTAAGCACGTGTTTGCCAGCTGTCTTTCCAGCTAAGTGCCAGCTAACCGTCTGAGCTGTCTCCAGCTATAATTCTTCTAGAAGGACAGGTTGTCTACAACTGTACTTCTTCTAAAAGGTTGGAACCGATGTAGAGTATTACCGGTCTAGGGATGTCTTTGCTGATAGACACGTGTTGGCCTGGGAAAGTTCATTCCATCCCCGATGAGTCACATATTCACATCGGTAAGCTGGTGGGGTTCCATATTCTTGAATGGAGAACAGTGTTCTTATTGCATATCGGGTATACTATATCGGATCAACAAAGTATATCATATCGGGATGATTTGTCTGAGCGGAAGGGTTATATCGGAATGATCCAATCATGGACCGATGTGTTGGTGTTTGAGGGTCTTGTTATCTTGACATGTGGCTTGTCTGGATGTCTGTCACGTGTCTTACTACTTTCATCCCTATCACACTATATTGCTCAAATAAAAAATTTAGACCAAAGCAAAAGTGTACACAAATAGTAACGTAATCTTATTCATCTAACTGATTATTCAAAACATTTGGATAATTTCCTTTTCCATGTTGGGTGTTGGACAACTTGCTCAATCCCTTGGATGTGTTTGCTGAGGTGAGTTTAAATTGTGGTTATATTATTTATTTGAATTTGTTTTATGGGAAACTATATAAGTGTTGATCATAGTTTTGATTTATATTTTGTTGATGTCGAGATCTATTCTTTCTTTGAATTCAGAACAGATCTACATCAACAAATGAGAAATCAATTAAGATGGAGAATCTTCAAGAATTTAGGGAAGATCAGCTACATGGATGGTTCTCCGAATAGGCTCCTTGATATCAAGATTACATTTTCAAGAATCGAGTCTCGCCGAGAAGATAATCTGTGAGAAAAAGAGGATCGGGCGCTCATGCGCCAGGGTAGCCTCCAATGATCAAGTCAGAGAGGGTACAAGAAAGAGGGGGGAGGCTAGAAGGAGAGTAGAGAATGAAAAGAGAGAATGGGAGAGAGCTCTACGAAAGAGAACTGCTTGTTCAACTATCGATCTCAATGGATTCAATAGTGTACCAAATACTCATTTGGGCTGAAGGCAAGTGGAGAGATCCCTTTTGTAGTGAGTTGAGGAGGTTAAGTAGGTAGATGGTTAGGATCCACTTGAGTATCAAGGGAGTGCTAGTTCGGATCTAGCTAGGTTCCAGCTCAGATGCCAGGTTGGAGACAGTCGTCACAACTTGCTAGGGCCTTTTAGGGCTCTCTAGAGTTTTCTAGAGGGTTGATCTCCACCGTTGGATGATTAAATGACGGAAGGATGATTAGATCTTTATTTGAGCCCTCGTGATTGTACCACATGCATGTTCTTTAAGATTTTCTACCCCATAACATTTGCACCGCAACTTTCTAGGTCAACTTACCTTTAGCTTAGCTCGGCCTGGAGAGTTCGAATATTGGCTGATGATGGGGGTCTAGAGCTCTCAAATTTCCAACTACGAGTCATTTATGAGCAAGTCGATCTAATGGCGTGTATGAATCGATCCCAATCAAAGAGTTGCAATATTTGGGAACACGGTCATGGAGTTTGGGCTCTCAAAGCCTCTCCATTAAAAACAAGTGCTTCTCACGATGGATTGTTTCCAGAGCATTTACGGGAGGGCAGCCCTCATGTCAACCATCTATGGTCGCTCCTCGTGGGGAGAGTCTTTTCATGTCATAGGATCTTGGTTGATTGCTTTCTTAGGGAACATGTTTGCAGGTATTGCCTATAAGTAGGCTTGCAAAGTGCTAGGGTTTTGTCCTCAAGATTTTTTTTAGATTCTCTCCTTTCATATGAGAGAGCTTTCTATTTCTCTTCCTTCCTCTTTGCTAAGGCAATGAGGGTTGTTCCTTTGGATATATTGTGTGCACTGGGGACAATACACAATTTAAGTGTAGGGGAGGGATTAATTACTTGGAAATTATATTGTTTATGATGAGCGCTGATTTAGGATGATCTATGAGCAAATTAATGGGAGTCCTTTTTTGTGTCTAGGTCGGCATTAATGTTGCGGGCTAAGTTTTTCAAAATTATACTATATATTTTGCCTCTACAAGCAAAAGTTCAAGTGTGGGGGTATAATAAGTGCATGATTATAGATATGTTTCGCTCATATTTACATGCACTTATCCCGTTGTCTCACATCAATTTCTCTATTCTTGCACTCCTTTGGGTTTGTTTTGTGATTGAGCAGGTAAAATAGATACCCGGAGCGAAAGCAAAGAGAAACGGGACAAACCAAGACGAATCGAGATGAAAAAGGACTTTATAGAGATGTGCTTGGCCTAAACACACCTGTGCACGGGCGTGCATCTGCCTATGCACCTCTCTGATTTCAAATCGCATGAAACCGCATCGCAGAAGACATGCATAGGCATGCACTAGATCCACATGCCCGTGCAAAATTGATTTGAAATCTATATAAACCCGCCGAAGGCATGGAATTCGGAGACTTTGGTGGACTAGTCTTTGGCTGGTTTCTAAATGAAGGCTAGGGTTTCGGGAGGATATCAAAGGTGGAGAAGACATCAAGTAAGGGAGTGACCCATGTTTTCAATTGTGTCTTTCTCGATTATCTTTGAGATGGCTTTCCATAGTATGAGAGGCTAAACCCCTTTGTGGTGTCTCGGACACATGAACCCTAGGATGAACTGTTATTGAATTCCTTTTATTATTGGCTTTTCTTTTCTTGATAATTCTTATGAGTTATCTTTGCATGCCTTTGTTCTTGATTTATGTGGTTGTGTTTGCATGAGCCTTGGTCATATACCTCATTATATTGCAGCGAAGTACATAGGTGTTTATGGTTATGATCTGCGTGTCTATTAGTGCATTAGCCCATATCTCTCTATGTTTAGAACAAAGCTAGGAAAAGGTAATTGAGTCTGATTTGCATGCCGAGAGATCGGATACGACATTTATAAGGTGTAATTGTTGAACTCCCCAAGAACTAGTAAACGGATAGCCAATATTAGGAAATCAAGTATTAGCAAGGGATTCCTAAGGGGATTGTGTTCCGAGGTGCCAAGTCTCATCTTTGATTACCCACAATCTGCTAACTATTTCCTTTAGTTTCTTCGTTAGGTTAATTAGTAAAAATCACCAACACTTCCCCTACTTTTAGGCTAAATAGCAAAAGATAGTTAGTACTAGTATTCATGTCCCTATGGATTTGACTACGCTACCTTTGGGTACTTTACTACCCTACCAAAAGGAATATCGTCGTGCACCCTGTGAGTGCACTAGCGCCCTAAAAATGGTCGTTCATGCTGAAGTCGGAAAGGTTTTAGCAGTCAGTATCAGCATGTCCTAAAAGGAAACAAGTGTTACCTGATCCCTGTTGACCAAATCTGAGTCGAAGTCCTAAGGGTTTTGGTAGTCAACATCAACGTGTCTTGAAAGGGGACGGGTGCAATCTGATCTCTTAGGACTGAATTTATCAGAGTTCTAGCTTGAGAAAGGCATTTTGGATTCAGTTGAGCCGTCGAACCCAAGAAAAAGTGGTTGGACATTTTGAAGTATTTGGGATTTTTAGTAGGCAACCTCGGTATTCCTTAGGAATAAACAGAGGTGATCTGATCCTAGAAGACTAAGTCTGAGGTTCGAAGGGTTTTATCAGCCAACCTCTACAAGCCCTGATAAAAGGATGTGGATGATCTAATCCCCGAGAATAGAATATTAGTCCCAAGAAGGGACTTACGCAAGCAGCGGCTATTAGCACACTTGGCTCTTATAAGACAGAGCCTTTCTCGAAATGAGTATTTATACTGGGCTCCAAACTATACGAAGACTTTGCTAATAGGCAATGATATCCCAAATTATTCAGCTCTGAATTATTCAGAGACCTTCATTATAAGCGATAATAACTTTTGTTCCAAGTTAAATGGAAACTTAGTGTGAGTAGCATAGATTAAATTTACTTGGCTTTGAATGCAGACTTTGTATGAGAGAGAGTTTTAGCTTGGCTTTAAATTGGCCAAAGACTTTGATACAAGCAGTATAGACAAACTGCTTAGTTTTTAATTAAGTTAAGACTTTTTAGTACTTGATAAACATTCAACTGGTCATATTTTTATACCATTTTCTTGCATACTATGCATTTGATATGGAGTAGTTTTAGCCCATCGGTACTTAATTTGCATTAATTTTCATTCACAGGGCATTGGAGGGCCTCGGGAGCAAAAAGAAAATGATTCGGCATCAATTGAAGCAAAATCCAAGCTAACTGAGGCCGTGTGGGCTTTCATGCTGGTGCATGTGCCTGCACGAAGAAGAAACTCAATCGCACAGGCATCGCACGCCCGTACCGCTCTGTCGCCCACTCCTACAGCCCAATCCAACATTGCTTATCTTTCTATCATCTTGGGGGATCACCTATCAATCCTTGGAGCTCCTATCCCCTCTTTACCTTGAGATTAGGGTTTATTGAAGACCTTGGAGCCAAGGACGTGACGGCAAGCATCGAAGGGGCATTTTCATCGCAGATCCGCGCACTCCGCCAAAAGTGGAGAGAAAGGTATTTCTCATTATGTTTGATTCCTTTCTCTCCTATTTTGTATTGGATTTGTGTTCCCCTTTGATAGGGAACTAATTTTCTAGATACTTGGCATGATAAACCTTCATATTAGAACTTAATTTTTGTTATGGATTTCTATGTTTGAATGAATGCTCTATGTTTTGAGATCGATTGAATGTTATGTATGGTATTGGTTATCTACGTTGCGACATTCCTGATTGCTAATAGGATTCACTGTGGGAAGAAGCGAGCGTCTCCCCGTGTATAGATCTACTTCAATAGAGAAAGTTATGAGTATACCCAGAGATCGGGTACTAAGGTAAGAGACTCCTTTAGATTTCTTATTCCCATAACTCTTCCAAGATATAGGCTCCCTAGAACGTTAATGCAATAAGGGTATTAGGTTAGTAATTGCCTCGAGAGAGGGATAAAGACACTGTAGGAACCCTTGGTCCATAACCTAGTAATCTTCAATATAGGAATCCATATCCATATCTATTCAAAATAATCCGGAGGGGATTCCTTGCCCGAGTATCTCCCCTTAATGATTGATTGCCCCCACTACTTCACCCTATTTCCACAAGTGTTAATTTCTAGGTTTTCTTTAGTCTAGCAATTAGATTAGAATTTCACCAACTCTTGGATATACTAGATAATAGACAAGTAGGTAGTACTAGTATTTATAGGTCCCTGCGGTCCATTACCCGACATTTCCACAACCCACTCTATTACTTGTCTAACCCGTGCACTTGTGATTGTAAGCATACGCATTTGGCTCATCAGTACTAGTAGTGAGGTTAAGCTACTCGGCTCCGCACTTTGGCAAAGACTTTAAATCAAGCAATAATTGACATGTATGGCTCCGAGACATTCGGAGACTTTAGGGACAAATAGTGACAACCTATCTGCTTGGCTTTGATTTAAGCATAGACTTTGATACAAGTAGTGATAACTGATGAGTGCTCAAATGAGCATACTTTCATATCATTTTCCTACATGTTTTCCATGCCATTTTGATGAATTATGGTCCTCTGGTCCTTAAAAAGATTCACATTTTGTAAATAGGGCATATAGAAGCCACTTCGGGAGAAAGGAATCATTTTGAGGTGAAAAAGAAGCCGAACCAACGCTATCCTGGATCAAACGGGAAGTAATACGGGTGCATACGGCCGTATGCTACTAGAGAGAGTGAACGACCTACACATCGACCCTCCCTGGATGGTATATACCCCTTATGAATTCATACGGGGTGTCATACGACCGTATAATAACCTGTATACTTGACACTGCACCGCATACTGACTGTTATACGGCCATATAGGTGGCTCTAATCTTCATGCAAGCCTGTATATGGCCCGTATATGAGCCCGAATGTCGTAACCCTCTCTTATACTACGGACCCAAGCAGGGGTATAAGCGTCATTGTCACTCCTAAAACCCTAAGCTGAGGTATAAATAGGAGGTTTTAGGGTTTAGGAGGGAGAGGTTGGCTTTGGAGCGAGTTGATCTTGAGATTAGGGATTGGAAGTTTTTGGGATCAATGTGGGAGAAAGGGAGAGAAATGAAGAAAGGACAACAAAGGGAATCAATATAAGAAAGCTACCAACAATGTAAGTAATGGTCCTCGCCATTATGATTTGCTTTGATTGTATCCCTTTTGCTTTGGGTGGTTGTTCCCCATTAATGGGGAACTAATTTTGTAGATACTTGGGTATGATGAACCCTTGCATTATACATTAATGGCATGTTGATTTCTATGTTAGATTGATTGGATGAATGTTTGAATGTCTTTTGGATGTTTTGTATGGTTTGTAATCTCTCTACGTTGCGGGATGCTCGGAGAGGTTATTAGTGTACGATACAAGGGCCAGAGCTAGCGCCTCCTTGTATTAGGGATATACTCGATTAGAGAGGGTTGTGAGTATGCCGAGGGATCGGGTACTAGAAGGAGAGCGACTCTTGAATATTACTCATTCCCACAACCTTTCCAAGTTTGAAGTTCCCTAGATCCTTATGCACTCCAAGGAGATTAGTTATCCAATCACCTTGGGAGAGGAATTAGATATAATTTAGGAACCCTTGGCACAAACATCCAAAATCATCTACATAGACCTCTTTATGTATCTTTAGAACAAAATCCAAGGGGGATTCATACCCAAGTATCCCCTTCTCATGATATATTTGCCTCTCGATTAATTCTCGACCTCTAAGCTTGCTTCCAAATCTTTTAATTTTTAGATTTAGGTTCACACACATCACCCAAATATTCAATCGACTAGATAATAAAAGAATAGTTTGCACTAGTATTTCCTATTCCCTGTGGGTTTGACATCTGGCTCTCATAGTTCATTCTACTACTTGATCACGACCCGTGCACTTGCGGATTCATCTCATCAATAACCACTCTGCTCGGCTCCATATATGGAGACTTTATTCGTGACTTCAATGATTGACAATATTTGGACAATGATAATGGAAGAAGAAACACTTTTATTTCAATCATTAGTAATAACGCCTCAAATGCTCTATATGAAATGACCTTTTTAAGGGCCCTGTCCCCCATGTTTGTCAGCTTGTATGTACTAGGTCGAACAGTTTACTTTACAACATATGACCCTTCCCAATTCTGGGCCAATTTTCCTATACTATTTTCATTGCCTTGGAAGATGTTCTTTGATGTGTGTTGCTCACCTGCAAGTGTACAGGGTCGCTTAAGTAGTAAAGTACCCTGAGGGTAGGGTAGTCGAATCCATAGGGAACAGCAGAGCTAGTACCAATTTTTCTTCTATAATCTAGACTAAAATATTTTTTGTGTTTTTGTGATCCTAACTAAGTAATCTAAAAAAAAAAAAAAACTAAAAATAAAGTGAACAGTTGGCAAATCTAGGGTTATCAGTTAAGAGGACATGGTACCCCGGATCTCTATCCTCTGAGAATCCTTTGTTCGATTAATTTCCTAATACTGGCTATCTAGATGATATATTCTTGGACCGTGAGGAACCATAAATTAGTTTGACCTCGATCTCTTATGCAGCCAAACCCTAGTCCCATACAGCTACTTCATCATACGACTGTATTATTATTATTATTAATTTTCTATGGTTCCTACTATTAAGTTTTACCCTAATCCGGAGAGTGTTGTGTAATCACCACGATTACTTGATCTCTCGGTGTGCGCACTCCTTATTATTTATGCCTAGATCTAGCTTGACTGAGATTTATCTTCATGCATCAAGTAACTATAGATATATGATCGGCGCTTTTGCACTAACAAACCGCAAGCATTAAGCACACATAGAAGATTCACAAGAATAATAAAAAAGAAAACCTAGTATTAAAAGGAAGAAAAAGAGTCACAAGTTCATCCTAGGGTTCAAGGAATCATGGCACCATAGAAGGTTTAGCCTCTCATATTATGGGAAACCCTAACAAGATCTAAAAAAGAAGACATAATAAGAGAATAGAAACTCCCTTGACCGATGTCTTCTTCGCCTTAAATCTCCTCTCCAAACTTTAGCTGACGGCCCAAGAATCATCCCAAGTCGATCACCCAAAAGTCCCTTCATAAAGTTGCATTGGGTGTTCTTTTACAGACTTCAAAATCATGAAGCACGTCCGTGCTTATATCAACACACTCGTGTTCTGTCCTGAAACATGTTTTCTAGAATCCCGAGAGTTGCACGGGCATAAGCACACCTGTGTACTTTATGCACGTTCGGGAACACGATTGTTTACTTGTTTCTTTGGCTCTTTATGCTACGAATTGTCCTGATTTCTACTCATTTTGTTTCGAGTGCCTATTGTCCTATGCAATCACAACAAAATACCCAACAAAGCAAAAAAAATAGAGAAATCTATGCGAACAGATAGGCAAAGTGCATGCAAATATAGTATGAAAATATGTATAATCATGTACTCATCAAATACCCCCACACTTGAACTTTTGCTTGTCCTCAAGCAAGAGAATATAGAATAGAAAAATAGATGAGTGCATGATCTCCGATCTCAAAATAGTTGGGAGGCCCTCCGATGTCTGAGAAAACACATTGTAGAGGGCCATAACGGTTTTTATGAGAAATATGTCTTACCTTATACTCATACCCCCTACGTTTGTGTGTGTAGCCCTTCCTAAGATGCCTCTCACCGACTCAAGCCCAGTCCAGTTAGTCTAGACCTTATTTCCTCGCTAATCTTTTTTGTCTCTTTTGTTTGGGTGGTAGCTGCATACATCCAGTGATGTAGCAATTTCCCCCGATAGCTCATCAAATGAAAATTTGTCATGCCCAAGATCCGACTACTCAAGGGCAGCTTTCATGGTTCAAAGGTGATAGCTCGTTCTACCATCCTTTTTATTTTTCCAGTAGGACATCCCTATTAGATTCAACTTTACTGCCGGTAGGGCATCTCTAATAGATCTGACTTTCCGGATTTTTTTTCCACAAGAATATCCTCATTATTGGTCAAACTAGTTAAACTCCAAACCTAAGCGTAGAGGTGTCAAACGGGCCGTGCCGGCCCGCATCGCGACGCCGCCGTACCGCATCGCCCGCCATCAGAGTAAAGCGGGCGGGCCGGCACGGCACGCCATGGGCCCGCTGCGGTCGCACGCAGGACGTTCGAGTGTGCGCGCCGCCCGCGAAGACGCAGGGCCGGCACGCCCGCAAGACGCTGGCCGCACGCTAAATGGCATGCCCGCCCGCCCGCTCAAGCCGTGCTGTGCACTGCATGCCTTAGATCTGCTGGTGGCCGCCCGCCCACCCACTTTTCTTTTGTTTTTGTTTTTTTGTTTTAATGCAAATAAAGTGGGTTCAATGACCCTTTTACCCTCCAACAACTATATAAACAGCCTATATTAGAGGGTATTTGGGTCTTTTGAGTAAATGACAAATTTACCCTCTCCAACAACTAGTTTATGAGGGTATTATGGGTATTAAAAATATAACCCTCAATCTATAAATAAAACCTCTCATTCTTCCAATTTTTTTCATATACCAAAAACTAATCTCTAAAGCCCTAAGCTCTTAATTCTCTTCTAATTGCTCTCAATCTCTCATTCAAGAATTTCAAGTTCAAGGTTCCTTCTTCTCATTCAAGATCAAGCCATCAAGATTCAAGACTTCATCAAGGATTCAAAGCTTCAACCTTCCAACTTCATCAATTTTTTTCTAAATTTCCAAGTTCAAGCAATCAAGTTTCAAGGCTTCATCAAGATCAAATTTTTTTCTAAATTTCCAAGTTCAAGCAATCAAGATTCAAGGCTTCATCAAGGATTCAAAGCTTCAACCTTCCAACTTCATCAAATTATTATTTAAATTTCCAAGTTCAAGCCTACAATCGAATCAAGCTTCATCAAGATCAAGTCTTCTACCTAATCTTCAAGGACCTCAACTACTTTTCAAGGAGATCACCCGGCCGGGCTTATTTTTTCTTCAATTTTTCCGCTTTATAAATTTCTTCCACAGTAGTTGAGGTAATTCAAACCCGTGATTTTAAATTTTATATTTAATGGCCGGGTTCATCAATTTTCATAGGGATGATACTACTCCATTTTATGTTTATGATGACACTAACCCGAGTGTCGATGAATCCGATGTCGGGTGATGGTGCCGGACCATCTATTGGTGGCTGGCCGGTGCCGGTGGCGGTAGGGAAGAGAACTTCAAAGTGTGGGAATTTTTGATATTATTGAAATTGAAAACAAAGGCACTCGGCTAGGGTAAAAATGCAAAAAGATTTTTCATGCCAAGCTATGGGTGGCACCGCCATCTTAAAAGACATGCCGACAAACATACTCAACACCAACATGATTTAACTCAAACCCAATTAGGACATATTTCTACTTCCAATTTAGGTATTTTTCATTTTTCTAATGAAAAATGCAAGAAAGGAAATTGCTAAATTTATTGTTCATGATGAACAACCATTTAGTCTTCTTCCAAAATCCTAGGTTTGAAAGAATGATTCATAATGCATTTTCTCCCAAATTTAAAAAGTTTCTAGAAATACAATGAGGAAAATGCATTTTCATTTTAATGAATATAAGGAAAATTAATTTGTGAATTATCTACTATTTCTTCCAAGATTTCTTTAACTTCGATATTTGGACTTCCAAATATCATGCAAGCTATATATGTGTAACTTCATTTTATTGATAATGAATGGAATTTACAAAACGTATTATAAGTTTTAATGAATTAGAATATAGGCACACTAGTAGTGCCATTGCCGGTGCATCATGAACACTATTTTAAAATATAAAATTGAAAATTCTATTTTTTCAATTACATTTGATAATGCTTCAAGTAATAATAATGCCGAATTGATGTTCTTAAAAATCATTTAAAACCTATTTTTTCCGTAAATTTTTTCATATTAGATGTGCATGCCATATTTTAAATTTGTGTGTGCAAGATGGACTTAAAATTATTGATCCTTACATAAAAAATTAGGAATTGTATTTTATTTATTAGAAACTTCACCTACTAGAAGACAAGAATTTAAAAATATTGCCTTCAATATGGAAAAAGATATAAAAATTTGTTGTTGATGTTGAACATAGGTGGAATTCTACCTATTTAATGTTAGATTGTGTTTATGAGTATAAAGATGTTATTACTTTATTTTGTAATGAACATTTTAGAGAAAATGAAATTAGGAATTTGATTGGGAAGTAGGAAATATGATTAGGAATTTTAGAAATTTTTTTATAATGCAACAAATGTTTTTCGGTGTTTATTATCCTACATCTTATTTAACTATAAGTCATTTGTATTTTATTAGTGGGTATATTTAACAAATATAGATTTAGTCATGGTTTTGAATCTATTGTTGCTTCCATGGAATTAAAATTCAAAAAAATATTTTGGTGTAATTAGTCCAATTTATATTTTATCTTACATGCTAGATCCTAGGTTTAAAATTGAAGGTGCTAATTTTATTTTAGATTCATTTGATGAAAACATGGGTTTAGACCATAGTGAATTAAAAGATGAATATAAATCCATGTTTTTGAAATGTATGAAATTTATAATGGACTTTATGGTAGTAGAAAATCATCCCAATTGGGTGATGATGATCAAAATATTTTCAAACAAAATCTAAGAGTAGTAAAACCCCTTTACAATTATTTAATATGATGAGAAGAAAACATGGTAGCTCTTCTACTTCTTCTTCTACTAATACTTCTTTGCATGAATTAAACTTGTATTTATCAAATGATTTTAGTTCTTTCCCCTACTGAGGAATTTAATAATTTAGATATTTTGTCATGGTGGAAACAACATGAGCATAATTATCCTCCAAGTTAGCCGCCATGGCATCGCGGATCTACTAACTCCCCGTGTCCACATGAGCATCGAGTCATGTTTTAGCAGGAACAGTGGTGCTAGATGATAAAAGGAGCCGGGTTGAACCAAGCTTTGGAGATGTGCATTTGCTTAAAGGATTGGTTGGATGTCAAGATAGACTTCAAGATCGAGGAGGACATGACACAAGCTTAGGCAATCAAGAAGATACAACAAATGTAAAAGATCGGACCGAGTAAAACATAGAAGACTTGAAGGCATTAAGACCATGAAGACCTAGAAGACTTCAAAACTTGAAGACAAGGACGATGAAGACCATGAAGACTTGAAGACCTAACTTGAAGTTGAAGAATGAAGACCATGAAGACTTGAAGACCTAGTTTGAAGACCTAACTTGAGGTTGAAGAATGAAGACCAATACCATGAAGACAATATTGAAGAGTGAAGTGAAGACCATGAAGATTAAATACCTAGAATACTCAATACTTGAAGACATTTGTATTTAGAAATTTATGATGTTTATTTGTCATATTTTTCAAATAAATCATAATATTTTTATTAGTTATTTTTTCAATAAAATTAAATTCTTTATAATTTGATTCTTTTGTAATTTATGAGTTATTTTGAAATCTTAATAATAATTTCATATTTTTTTCATCAATATAATTTGTTTATTTGGTTTTGCAATATTGTGTTTGTGTTTATGCCTTTATGACATTATGTGCAAATATGTAATGTATATTTTTAAATTTTATAAGTTTTTCTAAAAAAAAATTGGTTTATTTACAAATTATAATTAAATCATTGATGATAATTTGATTGATTTATGAAATTTTACCAATATTTATATGTTTTCAATATTTTATACTTTAAATATATGTATTTATAAATTTAGAAAATTTTTTGATTTTTTTTTCCGGATTTTTTCTGATTTTTTAATGATTTTATGATTTTTAATTAAATTTTAAGTTTTTAAAAATAAAAATAAACGGGTTTAAGACGCCGCCCGCCCTCAAGATATGCACGCACGCCATCAGAAGCGCGTCGTTCGCCGGGCCGGGTAGCCGGTGATCATATGCGGCGGGCTGCACGCAAGACGTCTGGCTTCCTCGGCGCAAGTCGCGGCTCCCGCATCGCAAGACGCGATAGTTGCTCTCCGCGACGGCCGGGCTCAGCCGGCCGGCCGCCGCCCGTTTGACACCTCTACCTAAGCGGACAAGTGGCAACTAAGTCAGGGTTTCTGCTCGAAAATTATTGTGGGGTGTCAAGCAAAGACAAAAATAAATACATAATATATTTTTGAAAAAAATTGGCACTCTAGACATAGAGAGGAGACCCAATCATTACTATCATAGATCATCCTAAACCAACACTCATCATAGAAAATATATACAATGACTAACCCCTCCCCCACACTTAAATTGTACATTATCCTCAATGTACACAATATATGCTCTGAAAACAATATGACATGCAAAAAAAAGGTGAAGGGATTGCTTTGAACTTTACTCAATAACCGTGGGGTGATGTAGCTGCTCTTGTTGTGGGTTCCTGTCCATGTTTCGAATTAAATTTATCCTGGAGCATTGCAGGCACAAAAAGTGAAATCCCAAAATATATATAGATGACAGGCTCTTCTGTGAAATATGATAGAAAAAATGAAAAATACAAAAGTGGTGAAAAAAGAAAAAGACAGTCCTGATACTCATGCTTCCAGGTCCTCATAGTCATCATCATCCGACGAGTCCTCAACGTCCACCCCTGTGTCTCTCCTCGTCGGTACTGTAGCAAATGGTGGGGGTGGATACTCAATCCAGTGATAGTCGAGGAGGCGCTACACTCCTCTCGCCAGCTAGTACAATAAAGTGTCTCGATCTGTCAGAGCTAGGGCTAGAGCTGGTGATGGTGGTGTTGTGCTTGGTCCGGTTGCTGCTGTCGGGTCCTAGGGTTCATCGAAAGTTGCAACCCTGTAGACGATGCCTCGTGACGTGCGTGTGTTGTGCAATATCCCCATTGATCTCATTGTCTCCACGGTGATTGGGATAGAGCCCCCAACCACTATCTTCCACTCGGTCAAGTGCTCTATAAGGATATCCATGCCTCGCTCCAGTCTCATGACATAGGGCTTGGTAAATATGATTCCCACTCTGGAATCCATTGTTTGGTGTAGAAGAAACTTGGCAACGACTTATCCCAGGTGGAGTGGGAACTTGTCCATTATTCTCTGTAGGAGGAGGAAATTTGTGGTGTTGACTACCCGAGTGTTATCTCCTTGTCACGTGATCGAGTGGCTAAGCACCATTTTGATGTATTTGAGGGCGGGGGAGCAAAGTGATGACGCCTTCGACCACTATGGGTTATAGATCAGGTCCCAGCTGAGTCTCCCCCAAATGGATTCCTGCATCTCTCCTCTGAGCTAGTAAATGTCCAGCGCATCATACTCGACCGTCTTAGTGTACTCAATGTCGTACAGGCCGAGGTATACGGCAAAGTTAGTGTATCTTATCTGAAATTGGGCACCGCTTATCTGAAACTCGATCGAGTCCTGATGGTGCCCTGATAATGCTCCCTAGATGATGTGGAGAGTCGAGAGAACCTTCAAGGTCAACTCCTGATTGGTCCTCACCTTGATGGCGAGGAGTCGGCTCCATGCACCCATCGCCAGATATCGCCGAACATCCGCGGTGAGGCCCACTTCCTCGATAGCTTCCCAATCAATGTATCGGGCCTCGTTGAACTTTCTTCGTTGGTGACGTGCGTACCTCTCTCTGTGTGCCGACTTGGTGATGGTGAGCTCTGGTGGGGTAGCGAGTGGTGGTGGTGGTGGTTGTTGTCAAGGTTGCGAGATACTTTCCACACGGTATCTTCAATGTTGGCTTCCTTGTAAGCCCCTTTTGTAATCTATCCATGGATGGAGAAGTGTTGGGGATGGAGACTAGGTGGTGTACTGGTGCTGGAAAAGGGAAACATAGACATGTTTCTCCTAGATGTTGATGGTGTTGCTCACCGAATCTGAACGAAATCGAAGGAGAACTCCGCGAGATTTGCTCTGGGTAGCTCGGGGGTGGTTGGGGAAATGAGGATCTTAAAGAGATCGGCGGAAGTTTGAGCGTTAACAGCGTGTATTTTAGATTAAAAAGCGCTAATTGTTTAGCGCAGGCTCGAGCACGCCCAGTAGCATGGGCGACATCTCTCTATTTTATGAATTGACGCAGCTCACGCCTGTGCTTATATGTACACGCCCATGCATTGCAAGGACGCCCAGGAGCACGAGAGTGTTCTGTCCACCCTACGTACACTGTGGGATACCGAGAGGTGAATGACCTGGAGCACGGTTGTGCAGATGCCCGTACATCTCTCTCTATTTTTCCTTAGCATAATTTTTGCCCTATTTTATCCTGTATCTAAGTGATATTGACTCCATATACTAAAAATTGATCCTTAAGCACTTGGAAAACATCGATAGCATCATCAAAGAGTAGAAATCACCACTAATGTATACCTAGGTTCCAATACTAGAATTCTAGAATCACTAATGAAAGACTAACTAGAAAACTAACTGAGCTTGGGTTACCTCCCAAAAAGCGATTGTTTTACGTTACTAGCTTGATGTAACTGTAATGCTTAGGGCAACTCAAATAAGTGGATCCTCTCAGTTTCTCCGTTGGTAGGTACACTGCCCATTACCTACATACTTAAATACGAAATAAAATCACACTCACCGGATCGCCTCTTAAGTGAGTATAATGGCGAAGTTATAGGCCGTGGAGGGCATTCTTTTCCCTTGTTTTCGGCCTTTTCCATCTCATATTCCTTTGTCTCAGGGAGGAATTCAGTTGTGCTTACTTGTGGCCAACTTAAGGTAGTGGTTCATCCTTGAAGAGACCTTCTAGTTGACCCCCCTTCCCTCCCAAAATGTTCATCCTGTACAAAATCAGAAACACAATCATCAATGTGGTCAATGAAATAAC
Source organism: Dioscorea zingiberensis (assembly GCA_026586065.1). Classification (NCBI taxonomy): domain Eukaryota; kingdom Viridiplantae; phylum Streptophyta; class Magnoliopsida; order Dioscoreales; family Dioscoreaceae; genus Dioscorea; species Dioscorea zingiberensis. The sequence goes on along the minus strand of CM048822.1, from coordinate 27,679,299 downwards.
AAGAGTCATTAAACTCCATCGAGTGTTGCATGGCCTCTTTGAGTTTAAAAGTGACTTTATCCTCTCCAACTCTCAGGGTCATCCGACCATCCTTAATATCAAACAAAGCTTGTGCAGTTTTCATAAACAGTCTCTCAAGGATGAGGGGTACCTCCCCATATCATCAAAATCCAAAATAATGGAGTCCACCAGGAAGATGAACTTGTTAGCCTTTACTAGTACATCTTCAATAATGCCTCGAGGGTGGCGAATTAATCTATTAGCCATCTGGAGTGTCACCTTGGTTGGCTTAGGCTCTTCAAGCCCTAACTTTTTGAGTATCTTGTATGGTATGAGGTTGACACTCACTCCAATACTAGCCAAAGCTTTGACATCTACCAATCCTCCAATGGTATAGGGAATTATATAATCCCCTGGGTCCTTTTCCTTCTTTGGGAGTTTGTTGGTGAGAACAGTTAAGAACTCCTCACTTAGCATTACCTTGGATACTTCTTCCAGTTTTCTCTTGTTTGTAAGCAACTTCTTTAGAAATTTGGCGTACCATGGAATTTGTGAAAGTGCTTCTACAAACGGGACATTAATGTGCAATGCGTTGAACATCTCCAAGAATTTTATAAACTACTTATGTTGCTATGATCCTTTCTAACCTTGGCTGGGTAAGGCAACTTTGGTTGGTACTAATAGCTCTTGGAAAAAAGTTATTTTAGTAGATGTTTGTTAAGGTATTTAGAGTCAAAAAGTGCATTATCAAACGAATACTTGTTGTTCTGGCTCTAAAATGTACCACTTGACCATAAGTGTTGTCGTGTATGCTTTAATAGTGATTTACACCTGTTTGTAATCGATAAATGCTAAAACAAGTGAAGTTTTTGTGCAATAAGTGAATTGAAGCAGCACAAAGGTCAACATTGTGATGTAGATTTTGGACATCGCAATGTTAATTATTGACAGAGCTACTATTTTCAACAGAAATTGGCATCACGATGTTCCGTTTTTGATATCGCGATGTGAGGATCTATAACAAAGTCGAACTAGAAGCAACATCGCGATGTTAATCATGAACTTTGAGCCCTTCTGCAGGTGAAAACTCAGATCACGATATTCCTTTAGGACATCGTGTTGTCTCGATTCTGGGGATTCTCAGAGTAAGTTGGACATTGCGATGTCACTTTTCGACATCGCAATGTCGAGGGCGCAGGATATAAAAGCTGGCTGAATTGCTAGGGCTCTCATCTTTGATCTGGAGTAGCGGCTGCACGCTGTAGCATTGATCCATAGGCTTCTTCCAGCATCTTTATCACGCCCCGCACCCAAAGTCCCGAGCCCACGGGCATACGACAGACCGGCCGCACCCGAACAGAGACGGGGCCTGCCCGGATATGAAGCCTCAATGATCAGTCAACACATTAATCATACACACAGCGGAATACATATAAAAATATAATCATGTCTAATTCATGAGTACACAACGGAAATAAATACAAATCGATGGGTCCACAAACCTTATAGTCATATCATATCTGGATCCTCATATCTGGATCCTATAAGGAAACCTATGATAACAGGTCCTCACACATAAGAAGACAAGAGGCAATCAACCTTGGGAATCCCAGCAAATCCCCGCAAGTCTCACGTGGTGCTCCTACGGCCCGCGTCCTACTCTTCTGGATTTGAAAAACAGGAGTCAACAAGTAGTGAGCTTTCGAAATGAAAACTAAGCAAGTACCCTCTGGATATATATAATCACAATCATGCCTCATGAATAATAATAGGGATCAGGGAAAGACAACCAAGAAATGATAAGCACGCCAATGATCACCTCAAACAACAGGGTCTTAAACCCACACACACATGAATAAGAAATCCATGACAAACAAGGAGATAAGGATCTTAGTCCTACTAAGAACATGCAAATCACAAGTGGTAGGAGAATCCAAACCTCAAGCGACATATCATACAGTTAATCACGACAAGCGAACCAACAACTCGAAAGTCCTCTCCCCGGGCACACGCGACCGAAACCATAATCGGCTCAATCGACAGCAAGGTAGCGCCACCTCCACAACATGTACATACAAGGCCAGTTCTTCGTCCCACTGACAAGGAATACGGGATAGCCAGAGTATCCTTCCTTTGATAAGAAAAACTGGATGAGCAGGGTGTCCTCAACCCTGAACATCCGTACTGCCACGGGAGAATCCTTAACGATAAGATAGCTGACGAAACACGCTTAGCGGGTATATATTACGTATATGAGCAAACAATCAAGGAATCAAAGATATGTATACAAACATGGAATCACAAATATCCAATGAAACAAATACACATATACCACAATGAATCCAAGCATTAAGGAGGCATGACACAAACATCTTATATATTCAATAAAAGGAGTGCGATGGTACTTGCCTGGATCAAAGGTGCTTCTACTCAGTTAACAACACCTCTCGACGTGCCTTCCCGCTCTATGTCGAGATCTGTTAATTAAGTCTAAGCTTAATATGTATGCCAACTCCATGATAATAAACATGCTCCTATTTCAATTGCATGACTTACCCCCCTTGTGAGCATGATTACTCATGTTTACAATCTCAGTTACCTAAAATTTGGTTTTATAATAGATTAACAATCCATTATTCTAAGTCAACACTTAATCCCACATCATTATCCTTAATTAACTTGATTGAGGGTGAGACTTCTCTTCTCAATCATCATAGCATGCATGTGGCTGCCAAGAAGCCAATTAAATCATATTGAAAATCAACAAATCTTCAATTAATGTCTCTAATCTTTGTTTGGCAAGGATTAATAAAAGAATGTTTAAACCTAACATATTTATATCCTTTGGCCAACCTTCACATATTAGTAAATATATATATATATATATATATATATATATATATATATATATATACCCCTCTTTTTTTATCTCTCTCTCTCTCTCTCTAGCACGTGTATATTTAAAATCATACAAACTGGTTCATCTCTTCTTAATCATAATAGTAGTTGTTAACTAGATCAATGCCATTGAGTTTACAATTAACCATACATATCCAAGTTAATCATCAACCTTCAAATATGAATATAGTATTATCTTCCCAGAGGAACTAGTCAAACATGAGCTACTCCTTTAATTCGCCCAGTAAGTATATATGTATAACATTTCATACTATTGTTTCTCTCTCTTTAAATTCAATCACACATGCTTTTCATTATACAAGTGTATCCATTAGTCCAGACCATGACTATTCCACTTTAATAACTAACCGCCATGGCTTTAACCATGCATTATAGACAATTGACCACCCTATACGTACTCCTGAGAATATATGCCTCACTCTCATGCATGCCTACATGCAAGTATGCGGGAATAACCGAGACTCTACCGCCATTCAGAGGGTTTCAAGAGGCTAACTGGGAAGATGGCGGCTCAAAGTGCTCCAGTGAGATGATCCCCGTTATTGGTCGTGTTGTCTCGAAGATTTCGGCGCCGGGCTTAGTTGTCAGTTCCGGTGAGCTCGTAATGTCGGGGAGTGATTCAACATCATCTACACTCCCTCTTCCTCTCTCGGTCTTCTAAACTCTACCGCGAACCACGTCACCCTAACAGGCCGGAGTTCTCTTTGACTTCGGAGCGCCGCCGCTAACTAGCTAGAACTCACTATATCTCGTGTGTATCTTTAGTCCGATGGTATTGGCGACTAGGTTTGTTCTCCACCTCCGAAGCTTCGTCGTAAACCACCATTGCGTCTTAATCCGTCCGAGCTTCCTCTCTCGTCTCAACCCAAGGGAGAAGTGGGAGCTCTTGGAGAAGGAACTCGTAGCCAATAGTGGAGCTCCTCATGGTTCCAAACATCTCATATGATCCGAGATAAAGTCGTGAGGGGCTCGAGGCCACAGTGAGCTATAGGACAAGACCTTACTCTTATTTTCCTTCGCCTAACGTCGATCACGGCACCCGGATTTTTGTCAACGGGCAGCAGTGAAAAGGAAACGGTTTAAATCATGATCGCTCTGCCTCAGAATCATCTTTCACTGTGGATGGATGGGTTGGATTTGGCCTAAAATTCACGTGTTGTCAAAGTTGGTGAGTGATATCCCGTTCTTGCCCCAGGATTAACTCATGATTTGAATGAACGGTGCTTTAACGTAGTTCCTCACGTGGTTTTCTCCCAGCTTCCACAGTCTTTACTTTTCACAAGATCACATGTCGATTCTCCACTGTTCAATGCCATCCATGATCAAACTTTACCGTTGCTTGCATTCCATTTTAAATCCCAACATCCATATAAATGTTTCTTTATCTAAAGAGAGAAGAGGAGAGATGAATGGCCAGTAAATGAAGCCATGCACGTTCTTGTGCATTTTTTGTAAAGCACCCTCTCCCCTTTTTTTTGAAAAAAAAATTCCATTATAACACATTACTTGTTAAATCAAGAGGGAGATAGAGACCTTTGCATTTAAGCCCACTATTCACATAATATTACCTCTAGGTCCCTATCTCTTAATTCATGTGAGAAGTAAATCATACAATTAAACCCCCGATTAATATAAATTATATTAATCCAAGCAAGGCTTAATGCGCTAATACATAATCAGAGGGATAATAAGGATTTATAAAATCCCTAAATGTAGCGGCTTTTACAATCTTGGAGTTGGAGATCGCACATTCATGAGGGGGAAATATTAGATTTGTATCTTTTATGCTTAGAACTCTCTTTTCGCTTGATTATGGATGTTTATGTGATGGACTCCATTACTTTTGATTCCTCTTTTGCAATGGTAGCTCAAACACCCTTTCTAGGGTTGTATAGATGTTTTGATTTGAATTCTATATTATCCTTGGTTTTGCATTGTTATCATGTGTGTGGATGTGTCTATGAATCTTTCTTGTTTATCCTTGTTGGTCAAAAGACGACAAGTATCTTAAGCTTAAAGCATATAGAAATAGAGGCTTGAAAGTAGAGTAGAGAAGTAGGGTGGACGGAGTGACACCGATTTGTTCTCCAACTTAGATATAAGTAGAGACATACCATGGTATTGGTAGAGAGTTGCCCCATAATGCTTCTAAAGTACCAATAGGAATATAGACCTTAGAGCATGACCCTTAGAAATTAGGTCTTGTATGATGCACCCGGAGTGCACCTAAGTGCAAATCTATACCCTTGACACACCCATATCCACAACTTTGATAACCTAGCAAACCAAGGAGAAGATCTTAACAAGTCAATTAACACCATACAACCCTAGATCATTAATCCTGAGAATCTTCCCCTCTGAAACCTTTTTTCCTACACAACTTATTTGACACTTGATTACAACCTTCACTACTTCATATACAAACACCACAACCACTTAGCATAAGTTAAGAAACCTAATCTCCGTTCCCTGAGGAATTCGACCCAATATTCACTAGTTATATTACTTGTGACCCGTACGCTTGCGTGCGGGGCTTAAGTTCTTGCACTCAAGTTTTTGGTCAACAAGTTTTTGGCGCCATTGCCGGGGAACGACATAGGTTTTCTTATACTAAATAGAGTAGAAAGCATAGTAGTTTTGTTTTGTTTTCTTGTGTTGAAATCAATATTGAGCGATAATCGGTCAGTGCTAAAGTTGCTCACAATTGTGTGCATATTTAGGATTAGTCGTTACTACACTTTCTTGCAAGTTTGGGGGTGCTTGAGTGTGTTCTCATCAAAGAATATTGTAATGTCTTACAGATCGGGGGTCCATGAAGAAGAGCACATTGATGCAAGTGAAATTGAGCCGGATATTATCAATGTTATTTTGGGGTCGATACAATTTGAAGGACATTCATGCGAGGATCCTTATCTTCACATTCGGTCATTTCTAGAGTTGAGTGACGCAATTAAGCCAATCAAGGAACCAATGAGCATATTAAGAGCAAGATTCTTCCCATTTTCTTTAAGGGGAGAAGCCAAGAAATTGCACCGATCACTATCATCTAAAGTAATAGACACTTGGGAACCCATAAAGAAAATATTATGTAGAAAATACTTTCTATTGCTGAAGATTGTGAAACTAAGAGCAGAGATCATTTCATTCACACAAGCATCATCAGAATCCATTTGTGAAGCATGGGGAAGGTTTAAGATGATGCTTAGAGATTGTCCGATCCATGGCCTCCAGCAGTGGGCGTAACTTCAACATTTTTATTATGGGTTGAAAGAAGAGGTCATAACCTTTGCAGATATAGCAGAAAGAGGAGCTTTGTTGGAAATATCTGTAGATAAAGCATTCACTTTGTTTGACAATATTGAGACCAATGAGCAGAATTGGCAACAAGTGAGACAGTTGAATCCATTCCCGAAGCCGCAACATATTAGCAAGTGGAATTGATAAAACTCATTTCAACAGTTGACTCAATTGAGAAAAGAGTAGATGGAGTGATCTCATTGGTGCAAGTGAAAGTGGAAAGAGCATGGGCAAACAGTCAAGTAAACAGGGAAAAGCTCGTGGACCAAATACAACCAAGAACATAGCTGTATGAAGGAACAGTCTCAACAGGAGAAGATATGAAGCCGGAATATCAGGTTGAATGGTGCTTTTCAAGAGACACTTGATGGCACAGACAGATCTGAATAGTGATTCTGAGGAGGAACTAGAGTTGATAGAATTAAGTGCCATTCATGAAGAAACACTAAAGGCCTTCGATACATTGGGATGGGAAGATAGATCACCCCATGAAATGAAATCATCTTGGGATGCACCCCCTCAAGTAGAATTAAAGCCTTTACCTGGACACTTAAAATATGCATTTCTTGGAGAAGGTGAAACACTACCTGTCATCATTTCTAGTGCACTACCCCCCAATAAAGAATGCCAACTCATTAAAGTACTGAGACGACACAAAAAAGCATTAGGATGGTCAATCAATGACAAAAAAGGTATCAGTCCTAATCTCTTCATGCATAAGATACTCGTGGAAGACGAGCGAAGCCATCAATAGAATACCAAGGAGGCTAAATCTAGTTATGAAGGAAGTGGTGAAAAAGGAGATTTTGAAGTGGTTGGATGTGGGAATTATCTATCCTATATCTGATAGTGCTTGGGTCAGCCCGGTTCAGTGTGTCCTGAAAAATGGGGGCATCACGGTGATCACTAATGCAGAAAATGAGAGTCTCCCAACAAGGATGGTAATGGGTTGGAGAATCTATATGAACTATTAGAAATTGAATAAAGAATCACAAAAATACCATTTTTCGTTGACATTCATTGATCAAATGCTGGACCGTTTGGCCGGGCAAGAATATTATTGCTTCTTGGATGGATACTCTGGGTACAATCAAATTGCAATAGAACCCAAAGATCAAGAGAAGACAACATTCACTTGCCCATACAGAACTTTCGCCTTCAGAAAGATGCCTTTTGGGTTATGTAATGCCCCGGCAACATTTCAATGGTGCATGATAGCTATATTCTCAGAAATGATTGAGAAGAGTATGGAAGTCTTCATGGATAATTTCTCAGTGTTCTGTAAATCATAAGACCAATGCTTGTCAAATTTGGAGAAAATCTTGACCCAATGTGAAGAAACAAATTTGGTGCTTAACTGGGAGAAATGCCACATTATGGTGAAAAAAGGGATTTTATTGGGGCACAGAATATCGAAATCGGGAATTGGAGTAGATAAAGCCAAAGTGGAAGTAATCGACAAACTACCACTACCATCTTCTGTAAAGGGTGTTAGAAGTTTCCTTGGGCATGTAGGATTTTACCGAAGGTTCATCAAGGACTTCTCCTTGATAACAAAGCCTATGAGAAAACTATTAGAGCAAGATGTCCCCTTCAAGTTCGATAAAAAGTGTATGAAGGCATTTTTGGAGATCAAGCAGCTACTTATATCCTCCCCTATCATCATCAACCCGGATTGATCAGTGCCATTTGAATTAATGTGTGATGCTAGAGATGTAGTAGTAGGGGCAGTATTTGTCCAAAGAAGGAATGGAGTATTTCACTTTATATACTATGCAAGAAAAGCTTTGAACCACGCGCAAGCTAATTACACCACTACAGAAAAGGAATTGTTGGCAATAATATATGTTGTTGATAAATTCAGAGCATAATTAGTGAGAACAAAGGTGATAGTCTACACTGATCATTCAGCAATCAAATACCTCATAGAAAAGAGGATACAAATGCTAGATTGATGCGTTAGGTTTTGTTCCTCCAAGAATTTGATTTGCAGGTGAAGGATCAAAAAGGAACCGGGAATCAAGTAGCCAATCATCTATCTCGGTTAGAGAGCAATGATCACTGTTTCATTTCCTTGGTCATCAAGGAATTATTCCCGAACGAGCAATTATTGGCGGTAAGGGCATAGCACCCTCCATGGTATGCAGACATGGCAAACTATCATGTTAGCAAGATTATCCCGGAAGGTCTTACCTATCAACAACGCAAGAAGTTCATGCATGGTGTCAAGAGGTATATCTGGGACGAACCTTATGTGTTCTGAGTCGGAGCTGATCAAATCATTCGGCGTTGTGTGCCAGATGAGGAGCTGAAAAATGATGCGATGCAACCACAAGTGTACTGGTCGTAACAAGTAATAGAGTGGATTTGAAAGTCGGGTTATCGATCCTCAGGGAGATGGAAGTACTAGTACCCACTAGTCATCTACTATCTAGTCTATCCAAAGGTGGTTGATTATGCTAATTATAAACTAATCAATTGAAAACACAAATAAGGGAATCGAGTTTCTCTTAAGGTTAAACAATCATAAAAGGGGGATGCTCAGACAATTGAATTCCCCTTGGACTTCTAAAAAATGAATGCTACTCTCTATCTCGACATTTGGTTGATCCTTGGCCAAGGGTTCCTATGGTGCTTTCACTCCCTCTCTTGAGGTGAGTTACTAATCCTAGTGCCCTTACCGATGATGGTCTAGGGAACCTAATTATTGGAGGGATTATAGGAATAATACATCTAAAGGACTCGCTCTCCTTAGTACCCAGGTTCCCGGTATACTCACAATCCCCTCTATTGGAGATGGTCTACACATAGGGAGGCATTCACTTCTTCCCCCATATAGACTACGAAAATCCCTCCGGGCTCTCGCAACGTAGAGGGATTAACTTACATTAAAACATCTAATAGACTTAATGAGATTCAACCAAACAATCAAAGATAGAGAGATAACATTAATTAAAACATGTCCAAGGGTTCATCAATCATCCAAGCATCTACACAATTAGCCCTCCATGAAAAGGGGCAACAATCCAAAACAAAGATGAAGACAAACATGGAAATCATAAGGAATAACACTAATGAATGCACCGTTGGTAGCTTCCTTGATCTTTTTCCAATGATTTCCCCTCTTCTTACTCCAATAGCTTCAAGATGAAAATCTCCAAGCTTTCCCCAAGATTAGGCTCTCTCCCCTCCTCCCCTCCTAAACCCTCATTAGTCGGCTTTTATACCTCTAGGGTTTTAGGGGTGAGATTTACCAAATTGCCCCCTTCTAGGTTTGCAGATTCGCTGAATTTTACGATATACGGGCCAGTACACGGGCATATATCAGCCCGTATACGGGCTAACCACCTCCATATGGTCTATTATACAGGCCGTATACTGGCCCGTATTCCCTTTAGGTGCCAGTATACGGCCGTATGTCAGCCCGTATAAACGCCCGTATGGGACTTCGGGTGCTCTGAGGTCCCGGTTTCTCTCAAAATGCTTTCTTTCTTTCGGGGTCCTGGTATTCTGCCCTATTTATCAGAATGAACACATTTTAAGTATCGGTGGGCAAAAAGTCTTCAAAGTTACATGCCAAGCATATATGAATATTGTATAAAACTATGCTCAAATGAACACTTATCAAAAAGCATTCTGGAGCAATGTCATTCTTCACTTATGGTGGTCATTATGCAGGCGACAGGACGGCAAAAAAAATTCTGCAAGCGAGGTTCTATTGGCCGTCAGTGTTCAAAGATGCTCATCAATTCGTCATTAGTCGTGATCGATGCCAACGTACGGGAAACATATCACGACGCTATGAGATACCATTGAAGAACATCCTAGAGGTAGAAGTATTCATGTGTTGGGGATTGATTTTATGGGACCATATGGGTCATCCCTTAAGAACACATACATTCCGGTAGCCGTGGATTATGTGTCCAAATGGGTGGAAGCAGTAGCGATACCGTCTAGTGATTCGCAAACAGTGACCAAGTTCCTCAAGAAAATTATATTTACCAGATTCGGCACCCCTAGAGCTATCACCAGCGATGGAGGGTCACATTTCTTTAACAGGAATTTCAATAAAATCCTAGAGAAATATGGGGTCTCACATACAGTTACCATATCTTATCACCCCCAGGCTAATGGACAAGCAGAAGTGTCCAATCAAGAGATAAAGAGAATATTGGAGAAGATGGTCAGCCCCGCTCGAAAAGACTGGTCGCTTCAGCTGGATGATGCTCTTTGGGCCTACCGAACGGCTTTCAAAACTCACCTCGGCATGTCACTATATTAATTAGTGTTCAGAAAAGCTTGTAACCTTCCATTGGAACTTGAATATAAAGCTTATTGGGCCATCAAGCAATTGAATCTAGAACCATAGCTTGTTGGGGAGAGATGGATGTAACAACTGAATAAACTGGATGAATTTTGACTTCAAGCTTATAAGAATGCAAAGCTTTATAAAGAAAAGGTCAAGAAGTGGCATGATCGTCATATCATTCACCGTGAGTTTGCGCCAGGATAGTCCGTATTACTATTCAACTCCCGCTTGAAATTGTTTCCAGGGAAGCTGAAATCCCGATGGTCAGGCCCATATCAAATATCTAAGGTGTTTACCAACGGAGCTGTAGAATTGGAAGATGCGTGCACCAACAATACATTTGTAGTTAACGGCCAACGGGTGAAACCTTATGTTGGTTATCAAGTGGAGTGCAAGAGAACTGTCACAACACTCCATCCACCAACCCCACAATCTTGCTAAAGACTATAAACCTAGCGCTGCTTGGGAGGCAACCCAAGATTATTATGTTTTCTTTTAATGAATAAAATTGAACTCCCCATATGGTTGTGCAGCTCAGGTTTGGGGGAGCCTTAAATGAAGTACAGAATGTTGAAATAGCGCAACAAGAGTCGAATGAAGGAATTCACATGTCCTCCCAATTATGGTAAGAGATTCTATACCCAAAAGAATGCAGGTAAGTACCAGACGCACTGTGGAAGGAAGGTAAGCTGAAACTCAATTTTCTTCAGGACACATCACGCTGTCACTTTCGTAACATCACGATGTCTTCCCCAGGTTTGTTAACACTAGACTAGCCTTGGTGTACATCGCGATGTCATAAAGGGAACATCACGATGTAGACCCGCCTAAGAAAAACACACTTTTTTTATAATTAACATCGCGATGTTCACTTTTCTACATCGCGATGTTATATTTTTTGTGGGCTTAAGGTTATCGACATCGCTATCACTTTTAACATGGCGATGTCAACAACACGGATAGGTTAAATTGAACCGATGTCTTTTTATTTTCTCATTCCCTCTCCGTAGTTTGTTGGGTTCTTGGGCAGCGCCGATGAGTGTTTACCCCCTCCTCTTGCCTTTCAATTGCTTTGCTAGGGCTTTACTCCTTTCGGTACGCATTCTATCCTCCCTACCTAGGTTTTGACCGTTTCAACTTGTTATTTGGTGCTTGATTGATAGATTTTCATTCAAAAATTTAGGGGCAATTGTTTGTGCAATGTTAAATACCTCGTGTAGAGGCTTGTGGGAATGGTTGTACACTTTTGCCAAGCCCAATGTTTAAGAGGAGGCTCTGCCAAAATTTTGGGCAAATTCCATACTTGGTTTATTTTGTTTGGCTCTCTTTTTTCTCATATGCTTGTTTCCTTCTTTGTAGGCTACCATGGCCCCCACCAAGAAAGTTGCATCCAGGAAGAAAGCCACCGCCGGTCCTCCGACACCTCGCTCGGTAAAGAAAGCAAATGGATCTACTTCTGCCTCTCCCCCACCGGACTCCGATGTCATTTTCTCGTCCCATGCGGCCGTCACTCGCCATTAGTTTCTGTTGGGCAAGAAGTCGGTACCCAAGTGCGGCCTCGACCTCAGTGATCCCAAACTTGCCTCTCACTTCCAGATCATTCTGGAAAGGGGATGGGAGAGATTTTGTTCCCATCCCGGGCAGGCGGTTATTCCTATCGTGCGGGAGTTCTATGCAAACCTCCCCGATCACATAGAGACTACAGTTGTAGTCCGCAGACGCCACGTTCGTTATGATGTAGCCACCATTAACACAGTCCTAGGAAACCCCGCAGTCGCATAGGATGAGTATCAAAACTGGCGAAAAGGGCATGTGGATATAGATCCTTTTTTCGTGACCTTACTACCCGTGGGGCTGTTTGGGGTGCTGAGGCCACCTCCTTTGACAGGGGTCTCCTGCGGAGGGATGCCCAAGTATGGTTATACTTCATCTCTACACGGTTGATCCCCACCCAATTCACAAGCTGGGTCAACATTGATAGAATCTACCTTATTTATGCCATCATCCACGGCATGCAATTCTTTGTGGAGCGCTTTAATCATTGGATGATCCGTCAGTGTTCTTGCTAGAGACCCAAGGATTTATGGCACCCTTCTCTTATCACCGTCTTATGCCAACAGGATAGAGTCGCTAGGGAGCCAACTGAACCAAAATTGCCTCCCAAATGCCTCATCGATTCCAACATTCTTCATTATAATGGTGGTGACTATTATGTCATCTATGTGGCTCCAACCCCATTGATAACAATATTAGAATCCTCTAGGAGAAGGTTCATCATCGAATATTTAGTAGTAGAGGTAATCTAAACCACTTGTGATTATCGCTTTGGGGAGTTGTCGGCACAACATTATTGATCGGCTAAAGGAGGAACAATGGACCTATCAATGATAGTGGTCATCGCTACCTCAGAAACTATAACATGTTATCATCTCTAGTGTTTGCTGACACTTAAACACTAGCCATTTCGTCTATATCCTTGACATGGAGAACAAATAGTATGTTAACCTTTGAATACAGGTTCATCAAAGCACACCTTCTTTACTGGCCTAGTACCAAGTCAATCAATGTTGGCCAATGTGTCACCTTGGGGAGCATCAAGGTTTCGTGCTTTCTTGCTTACCTTCTCTCAAGCCTTTGATTTGGTTTTTTGGGTTGCTAATGGTGTGGTCATTAATGATGGGGCAAAACTTGATGTGGCCAAACTTATTAGGATGCTTATAGGGTTGAACTTATTTCCGAGATGCTTCTCCAAACAACATTTTGCTCTTAGTGTGCACTCTTGATCATGCCAATATCATTCTTTAATTGCTCCTTGTCACATGAAAGATGCGTGAAAACATCTCACTATCCTAAAACTCAATGTTGACTTGTCTACTAAAGGATGTGATCGCGTGTATGCTTACTACCGCAAGTGCACAAGCTGAACAAATAATATAGTGCACTATGAAGAGTCGGGTATTGAACCACAGGGACCAAGAAATACTAGTTCTAACTATCTATCTATTAACTAGTCTAATCATAAATTTGTGGTATAATAAACTAATCTAATCACTAAAACTATGGAAAACTAAGAATCAACACTTACTAAAGATAGGGTAAAATAGCGGGGGCAATCAATTATGGAAAAGTGGGTATTCAGGCAATGAATCCCCTGATCTATAGGTCAATAGTTGCAAAGTTCTGGACCAAGGGTTCCTACAATGCGTAAAATCCCTCTATCTAGGCGATCAATACCTAACACCCTTATTGTATTATGTTTTAGGGAACTTATTTCTTAGAAGAGTTATGAGAATAATACATCTTACAGACTCGCTCTCCTTAAAACCTAATCTCTTGGCATATTCACAACTCTTTCTATTTATGGTATTCTAATATGAGGAGGGTCTAGATCTAGCCCTCATATGAATCCTATTGAATATATGGGCTGTCGCAACGTAGAAATTCAATAACAATAAAGTATACTCAATAGATCTCAAAACAAAAATCAACTAATTTACCAATAGATCAATTCAAGAACAAGTATTAACCCGATGGATCATCACGCCTAAATAGCTAACAAGTTAGTTCCCTATGGAAGGGGAACAAAAATCAAAGCAATAACAAAGTGAAGACATAAATATAGACAATAAAAGCTCCCTTCTAGTCTCCACAATGATCCGGTGGCACGTCTCCCCTTTTCCGGATGATGGATGCCTTCCAAGATGATCTCCCTTCAATCCCTAGCAGTCAAGGTCTTCGAAAGATCTTCAATGATCCCCAAGATGTCTTCCCTAATCCTAAAAATCGATATTTATAGGGTTTACAATGATTGAAAAGTATATGACATGTGTTGGGTCCATGTTGGCCTAATTCGGACAGAAAAACCATGAAAATCAGGCCCAAATACGCCCCGTGCGGGTACATACGGGCGCATGCACGCCTGTGCACTTCTCGGGTGAACACTAAATCTTGTTTTTGTTGTAGTTATAGTACATCCTGAAAACACTGTAGCTACAATGCGTGTGGCCGCAAGGCTTGCCCGTGTGCTGCTCTAAAGGGTCCAAAAATTCTCGTTTTCACTCCAAATATTCAGAGAACTTGGCCATAATGTATGGGAATATTTGTAGACCATTTGTAGCTCATAATATTTACGTTTTTGCCACTGAAAAACCTTGAAAAGTCTTCTCTCCCCCGAAATACCTCCATTATTCCCCGTTTTTGCACAATTGATGCCGATTTGCTTCCTTTTTACTCTTAAGGCTTCTAATGCCTTTTAAATGAAAATTAGCATAAATTAAGTACCGATGGCCTATAATTACTCCTAATTGCATGCACAATGAAAATGATATAGAAAATATGATCATTTGAATGCTTATCAGGATGATAAGGGCGTCGGTTGGGTTGCTAGCAGAGGTTGTTGATTGCAAATTCCACTAGAGCATTCCTTGTTAAATTGTTATTAAAGGACTATAGTCAAAGACATGAGATTGCTTGGCATATGCTTCCTTAGAAATCATATTGCCTAAATTCCTATCAAGTCTTCTTTAGAATTCTTCTCAATCTTTGTCACTTAAATATAATCATGGTATCAAAAGTGTAGTTAGAAACATTTGGACTCACTGCTGATGGTTCCATTCCTTCATCTTTATTGGTTTTTCTTCCTACACTTGTTCTCTTCCACTGAACACCATGGTAACCATACAAGTTGATTATACCAACTATCTATATTGTCATACCTAGATTGAAATATTGCTTTGACAAGGGCTTCTAGCCTTTCTTAATGGATCCACCGATGTACCTTCTGCAACCATCTACAATGCTCACACTACATCATTCAACTAATTGTCTTTTTATTTCTCAACATTTTATTTTTATACATATGTATTCTCTTTTTCGTCATCATATAGTCACTCACTCAAGTGCGTCCGGAAGAGCTGACAAGCGAACGGGAGCTACTACTTCATAAAAGAGCTATGACAATCTTTCTTATGGTGTGTTGCTGTGCCTGTGGCTCTTGTTGTTGACGAGACAAGCCAACTAAAGGAAATCGCAGATTGACTTTTTCGCGAATACAAGGCTTTCGGACCTGGGCCTATGATTACTATATCCTCCAAGGTGGCATTATTAATTTTATTGATCTCTCAATTCCATATTTTGATGATAGTTCTATATCCTCTTCTCTACCCTCATCATGCTTCGAACCTACCTCATGCCATCCATGTGTTGATACACTTCCAATTCCTTCTTGAGCCTCTTCATTTGAAACTCTTACAATTCCACTCTTAATTCGTATATATGTGTCTCCTAATCCTAGTCCTACTTCTATGCTTGTTTCCAACACACACCATATGATTACTTGTGGTAAGGTTGGTATTTTTTTTTAGGGTTAAATCCATTTCTGGTCCCTGAAAACGGGACCAATGTTTATTTCCATCCCAAAATTCAAAATTTGTTCAATATGGTCCCTATGTATTGCATATTTTGACATTTTGGGTCCCTATATATTCTGTATTTTGGCATTTTTGGTCCCTATTGCTGACGTGGCTGTCATGTGGAATACCAATGAAATGCATATAATCTTTTTATTATTATGTTTAGGTCGTTATTTTGCTGATGTGGAGTGATAAGTGTCAGTATATGCTGATGTGGACCGTATTGAACAAATTTTAAATTTTTGGGATGGAAATGAACATTGGCCCTGTTTTCTGGGACCAAAAATGGCTTTAACCTTTTTGTTAAGCCACATATATTACTTGCTTTCACAACTCTACCTTTTACACCTTTTTCAAGGATTGGTTTCTCTTGAGCCTTAAGGTTTTCTATCTGTTTTTAAGCATTCTGAGTGATTGTCTGCTATGGATAATGAGATTGCTACGCTTCAACAAATTCATATATGGGTACTTTTGCCCTACCTTAGAATCAAATATTATTGGTTTCTAATGGGTGCCTATGACCAAGATTTATGTTGATGGGTTTGTAAAAATGTATAAAGCCCGCCTAGTAACTCAAGGGTTTACTTAGGTGCATGGCCTTGATTTTGTTGAGACCTTTAGTCCTGTCATTCTCACAATTGTTGTTTCTTTTGGGTGATCTCTTTGTCAACTTGATGTTAAGAGTGCATTTTTACATGGTGATCCCTCTGAAGGAGTTTATGGAGTAGACTTTGGGTTATGTGTATCCTTTGTGTACTTCTCATGTTTGTTGGCTTAAGAAGACTCTTTATGGCTTTAAGCAGGCACACTATATTTGGTTTCAATGATTAAGCAGTTTTCTTCTCCAACTTAGTTTTCTCTCTAGTTAGGCTAGTTCGTTGTTATTTGTGTTTGCAAGTGGTGAAAATATTATTAATTTACTCCTCTATGTTGATAATATGGTTATTATTAGTAGTGATCCCAATCTTCTACAACAACTTATTTCTTCGTTGACTATGGAATTTTCCATGAAGGTTCTTGTGTAGTTACATTATTCTTTAGGTATTGAGATACATATAACTACTTCTAGTTTAGCTCTTAGTTAGGCTAAGTATGCCTTCAATCTTCTTACTAGGACAGGAATGATAGAGTGATTCACCACTTGTATAGAAAAGCCTTGTGTAGTTACATTATTCTTTTTTGGATCAAGTGTTGTTTCACTCTTTGGTAGGGGCCATGCAATATTTGACTATCACTCACCCAAATTTGGCTTATTGTGTTAATTCCATATGTTAATGTACGCACGCTCCAATTGGCTCCCACTTTCAGCTCTTAACCATATCTTGCATTATGTTAAGGCTACGTATGATTATGATCTTCATGTTAGTAGATATTTTAGCTCATCTCTTTTGGTGTATTCTTGTGCTGATTGGGTAGGTTGCCTTGACACTCGGCATTCAACAATGAGTTGTGTATTGGGGTTTTTTTTCTTTTTTTGTTTTTTGCATACTTTGATATCTTGTTGCACAAAGAAGTAAGCTACTATTTCTTGTGTTTCCAGGTGTTGCGTGATCTTCACATCTCCTTATTGACCTCACCTCATTTGCTATGTGATAATTATGTGAGGATGTTAACATAGATTCTAAAGCAGAAGATGTTAATATGTATTTTAATCAGAGGAGAATATTCATCTACTTATTATTGTAATTATTGCCAATTCTATACCAATAACACATAACGACACATAAGGAATTTAGACCTAATTTTTTCCTTACCTTACATAGGCTTTTCTAAACATAGTTAATTTTATTTCCCTATACAAAATTTCCTTGCATGAACCTTTCCTAGTTGAGTAACATGTACACTCTATATATATTTACCATGTTTATACACAATGATATGAGAAATTCTATTACTTCAATTCCTATCAAGTCATTCTTAGAATTTTTCTCAATCTTTTTACTTAAATATTATTAGTTACCCATTACATTCTGTTCTTCAATCTTACAACACATGCAAAACAAACTATGCAAGAACATAACAAAATACATAATAACAATTTAGAATTCACTAAAAACTTAAAATTATACTATAACTCTATTGAATACACAATAATTTTAGTGGATACACTAAAAATCTTCTGAATACGCTTAAAGAAAATATCCCACACAAAGCATCAAAACCACTCAAAGCGGTGGACATTAATAATATGCAAGGCTTTTTATAGTACCCATGTATTTTCCACTACTTTGTTCAATCTATGAGGGATAATCTAGTACTCATGAAGAGTGTACTTAAACATGCATGCAAGGACACAACTCATGGATAGTTTGCAAGTTGAGGTTTGTAACCCCATAGAATATGCTTTAAATGTGACAGCACATCCTCTTTGTAGCCTATGTTAGCATGTCCTTCAATAACACATTATTGGTGGATCCTTTGACCCCATGCATATTGATTTAGTGAAAGTGGTTGTCGACATAAACCAACACCCACATTGGTATACATGTTGAAGTATGTGGAAATAAGAATGCCTCATGATAAAGTTAAAAATAAAGACAATCTTATGATTATCTTTATAGTTATTCCCATCCTGATCATAATAGAATACCTCTAAAAGGTTTAGATATTAATGTTTTAATCATATTCTTATCAGGAAAAAAATTATTGTTAAAGGTTTAGAGATCGATGTTTTAGTCCTATCGTAGTATTTATCATAACAGAATTTGTAGAGGTCTATAAATAAGGCTCTACTCATATCAATTGTAATAAACATGGAAGGCAAAAGTTGGTGTCAAGTAATAAAGAATCTAAAGGTTGTAGTTCCTCTACACCAACACTCCTCCCTATTGTTTCTAACACCCCATGATGAAGGTTGTGAGGATTTTCATAAAGTCCTCGTGTTACAAGTCCTCAAAGGTGACTATCAGCTCTAACTTAAGAGTGATCATATCTTGGTTGTGGAAGGAGGTGAGGTGACGCCGAGCAGGGTAGTGATTAACCTGCGGGCGGTGGTAACCAGGGGGATTGACAAAAGAGCAAGAAAGGGGAAGACAAACAGAGAAGAAAGTCACTGAAACTTCAAAGGGAAAATATAACTCAATAATCAATGAATAAAATTCAACCCACAAGCTGGGTTTAAATAGCTAAAAAGAACTAACCTAGATAACCTAGAAAATCTATCTTCTTATCCAAATTTGCTCAAATCGGCAAATTTTGGTCAGATAGAAAAACTTATCTAATTCTAAAATAACAAAACAAATTAGATAACTCCTAAAAATCCGAGTTCAGATCGAATTCATATCCTATCCTAAATTGGCATACGAAGTATTACCAAAAATAGAAAAAAAACACCGAAAAATGAAGAAATGACAGGGAAAACAATGGAATTTGAGGATGAAGGAAGGGTCCATCAAGAAAATATGGATGGACCCCAAGTGCACGTCGAGACGAGCTTTCCGAATTGGGGTTGAGCGCTCGAATTAATCCGATATTGGTAGCCAAAGTTATGGCCAAAATACCGAAACGTGTCCAAAATGCTCCACAATTCTGGACTTGGCTAGATCACCTTCCGCCTTTACGTCGGTCAGCAAAGTCGTGGTATGCCAAAGCTCTCATAGTGCAATCAGATAGTTTGGTATCGTCTGAGTCGGGCTCTCCTACATCATAAGGTAGATGTCTTCCTCCTTAAAGCTTACTTGTGACACCTTTTTTCCCATATATGTTTGGATCTAATCCTGCCACCAATAGTTTAAGGACTATGGATACATTGGTGGGCCTCCATTAGAACCTAGAACTGCCTATCTTAATGTGTTTTCGGCCTTATTATAGACCTATGGAAGCTCGTATAGAAGACCCATATCCTAACTGATTAATGGGAGATAAAGGATGTGCATAAAGGTTGTCTCTGGATACAAGGCTTTATGCTTTGTTCCTTATTCATCTTTGCTTGTAGAGAAGCAAGGACAACAGAGGTGTGTCTGACGAAACTTATTGAGTCTATGAGGTTCCCATTTTCAACATTGGTCATGGAAAGCTTGGAGAGAATACATAAATTTGTTAGAAAATAAACCAAAACAAGCACAAGTATACCCTTAAAAAAAGGTCGATAAAGAACAATGGTTGTTTTTCGAGATGTGTAAGGTCTATATTAAAGGAAAGATTTGATCTCTCTGAGAATATTCTCTTATTAAAGGAATAATTTGTATCCAAAACCCTATGAGAATATTCTCTTATTCTCCTAGGCGTTTCAAAACATATGTACACTAGACTCTAGAAGTTTCTATTGAAGCTTATATATTGTAACCCCTTTGTCATTATTAAATATACTCAACAACTCCTTCACTTTGCATGGCATTCAAGCTAGTCAACCAAACGCCTCTTTCTCCCCTTCGAGACTTGTGTGGACACCCACCGACCCCCTTTCCCTAGTCCTCATTACGATGGGCCCTCCTCTCTATGTCCCCTTCTCTCATGTTTTATCTTTGCCTCATTACTCCTCTCCCCCTTCTTCACCTCAGTGGACCCTCTCTCCTCTCCCCCTTCCACATCAACCTCCGGCACCACCCTTCTATCCCCGCATCCAACTTCCTCGCCACCATCCCGACCCCCATCAAATTCGTGGTCACCAACATAACGACCCTTATTAACGTTCACCTTTATGGAACCGATTTCCTTGTTTGGCGCATAACTACCCTATCAGTCTTTGATACCTACCATCTTCTTCCGTTTATCAATGGAACACCCCACTACCCCTCCCTAGCGGGCACCCCCTTGTCCCTCTTATTCCTACTAGATCATAATCGATCACCACCTTCTTGCCTTCCTCTGCATCACCATCGACCCAATCCATGTCCGTCATTTCCTTAGCTACACCACCATCATCGCTTTGCGAACTACCTTCGAGGCTCGCTATCTCTCTGCTTCTCCTTCCATCGTCATTTAACTCATGGGTAAACTTCATCACTTCTACTTCGATATCGGAGGTATGGTCAATTACCTAGACCAGCTCCACCTCATTGTGGATCAATTAGCCGCAATAAATATTCACATCATAGACGCCGATCTTCTTTAGTTGATACTCGCAGGTCTCCCACTGAAGTATGCTGCCTTTACCGGCAACATACAAGCTCAAGGCACCCTCGTGCCTATAGCCAAACTTTGAAACCTTCTCCTTGTGGAAGAAGCTAATCTCTCTCTACACTAACCGGCCTCTGTAGGCACACCACTAGCCCAACCTACTACCTTCCTGCTACTGCCCACCCTTTGACATCCCCAAAACCTACCACCTCCTCCCTGTTCTCGTTGGATATCATCCACACCCTCAATACCTCACTCAGTCAACTTCTCTTTAGTTACCGCCCGGGTGTTCCTCTAACCCCCTTGACCGCCATTCCCACTGGTACCCCCCAGGCCCAAGCCTATGTCTCGTCCAGTCTCCTTTCCACCCCTCCCTATGGCTGCCTCTCTATTCGTCTCCCTAAGCTTAATGGGGGGTGATGAGGACCGCCGTTATGGCCGCAGTCGAGATAGCCCTCATATGTTTTGTCCCACGTGTCAAATTTCTGGTGGATCCAGTTATGGGGCCCTCGAATATCGACAACGCTACAATGCATCATTCCCTAGACCTACTGTAAGCCCCATAATGGCCATGGGTTCTCAAATAGGTGTCCCCCGTACCTCTGAGTGGCTTCTTGACTCAGACACTAGTAATCACATCACTCCGTTTAGCACACATCACCACCCTGACTTCCTTCCCCGACCCTTCCTATATTCATATTGGCAACAGACATTCCCTTCCTGTCTCCTTTATGGGTAGCACCATCCTACCTCTCTCTCACTCCACACTTCATCTTCACAATGTTCTCCACAACCCCACCATAGCTCACAATTTACTTTCCGTACATAAACTTGCTAAAGATAATGATTGTTCTCTCATATTTATCGGCTATGATGTTTCTATAGAGGGCAATAGTTATAAGTGCGTTCTCTTTCATGACCCGAGTTAGAACGGAGTCTACCCCCTCTCTCTAGTTATCTCACAAGCCCTTGCTCCAGCCACTATTTCCACCGACACTTGGCATCACCGCCTTAGACATTCCACCAATGCCCCTTTCAATTCTGATGTTTCTTCTTTTCCCTTTTATGTTTGAAAACTAAGAAAATTTGTTTGCAAAAATTGTTATCTTAGTAAATTGCATAAACTACCATTTCCCATTCAAAACGCTCTTCCACCTACCCTCTTGAACTTATCCAATTTGATGTCTAGGGACCCTCCCCTATCCACTCATTCCTTGGGTACAAATATTATGTTCTCTTCATCTATGATTATTCTCGCTACACCTGGATTTACCTACTAAAACTCAAACCGGACGTCTTCAAGACCTTCCTCATCTTTTAGTCCATGGTCAAAAACTCATTCTCTCATCGGATCACCTATTTTCGTCTGACAATGGCCATGTGTAAATGAACTCCCACTTCACCAACTATTTCTCCTCTTGTGTTATCACTCACCAATTCACCTATCCCCAATCTCATGAACCGAATGTTACAGCTGAACATAAGCATAGACACATCATTGAAACCATCCTCGCCCTCCTTACAGCAGCTCATTTGCCCCTCCTCTACTGGGTCAATGTTACCTGTACTACCACCTACCTCATCAAACATCTCCCTTCACCCACTCTCAAATATGTCTTTGATAAGTGCACAATTATACATGTATTTTCACCATATTTGCATGCACTTATCTTGATATTTTGTATCAATTCCTCTATTTTGGTACTTCTCGGGCTTTGTTTTATGTTTAAGAAGGTAAAATAGATGCCCGGAGCAAAAGGAACGAGAAACGGGACAAACCAGGGCAAAGCAAGCCTAAAAGGGCCTTTCCACAGATATACACTGCCACAATACAATGTGGCATGTCCATGCTAAGGCGTGTGAAACTCTCTGGATGAGTAAATGAGTTGAGGACTTTGGCACGGGCGTGCAGATGCTTGGCACGCCCGTGCACCCAGAAGACACCACTTGTAGATAAGTTGCAACATTTTGGAAATTATTTAAAAATATCCATAATTCATAGACAATCTACACGGTTCAGATTGAAGAAAAAGGGGTTGGGAACATCCACTAAAAATTTCAGGTCGATCCGAAATGATTTACTTACCCGATCAATTACTTGATGAAGACTACGCAGACGTAGAATTTCAGTCTTAATTATCCCGAATTATCTCAAAATTATCTGGACCCAATCCAACTCAAACCAGAAGTTATCCAATAGTAGGAGGACTATTTTGCTGAAGATTTCCAACCTATATAAACCAAAGAGAAGAGGAGATTAAATTATCTTTGGACGAGAGCTCGAGATCTGGATGTTGGTAAAAGAGATCAAAGGCGGAGGAGACATCAAGCAAGGGAAGCCCTGTTTCTTAACTATGTCTTCTCCTATTTTCTTTGTTGATGTATTCATTAGCATGAGAGGCTAAACCCCTTCGGTGGTGCCTCAGACACATGAACCCTAGGATTTCTTTTAGTAATTGAATTAATTATTTATTGGTTTATTTCATGGATGGTTCTTGTGATTCTGTGTTTTAATTAATATGATTGTGTCATGCATGATCCATGGTCACATACCTTGCTATGTCTAGCAAAGCATGTTCGTGCTTAGGGTTTTGATTGCATGCCTCATCTATGCATAGATTCATGTATGTCTTAGTTAGGTTATAACTAGACATAGGTAATGAGTTCGATCCGCATGCCGAGAGATTAGATGTGGTATCTAGATGGCGCAATTATTGAACTCCCAAGAACCAACTAATAGAGAACTAATAATTTGAATTTGATTGGTAATAAAAGAAACCTAGGGGGATTGAGATCCAAGGGGCCACGCTTAATCTCTGATTTCTCACAACCAACTATTCTCTTTAGCCTTCGTTAGGATCAACAACCAATACAACCTTTTTGTAGTTTCATACTAGATAGCAAAAAATAGTTAGTACTAGATTTCAATCCTAGTGGATTCGACAACCCTACCTTTTGGGTACTTTATTACTTGAGCGATCTCATACACTTGTGGGTAGTTGTCGCGCACTCTGCGCGTGCATCAGTCTCTCTCTAACAACTCCTCCATCTATAACATCCCGATTACACACACTTGCATACTTTCGGCTATTGGTGCTACCCGTGAACCCATCCCTACCTCCACCACAACCTTGAACCTCAATCTATCCCATGTGTCTTAATTGGCTACTGTCCTTCTACCAAAGGTTACTGCTGTCTTGATCCCACCACCAATTGTGCCTATATCTCTCATCGTGTTCAGTTCCTTGAAAATGACTTTCTGTTTTTACACGTCCCTCAACCTTCCCCCCCCCCCCCCCCTCCCCAAGCCCTCATTCTTTCCCTACCCTTTCCTCCCCTTACTCTCTCCTCCCCTCCCCTCCCTACCCGCATGCCACCAATCCTCCTCCCTCTTCCCTCCTACACATTTCCTTTCCAACCCAACACCCTCCCCTATTCCCCCATCCCCGTCTACCCCCTCCTCTTCATCCTATGATCACCCGCAACAAAACTGGCATCTTTCATCTCCACCTTCGACTCTCCCTTACTGTCCAGTCCCCACCTCAAACCGAATCCACATCCTTTCGTACAACCTCTTAGGCTCTCAAATGGTATGCTGCTATGCGCGAAGAATACAAGGCCCTCCTTAAGCAGGGAACTTGGTCCCTTGTACCTTTGTCACCCACCTCCAACATCAATGGGTATCGGTGGACCTACAAAGTTAAGCGGGGACCTGATGGCTCAATCTCTCTGTACAAGACGGACTCGTGGTTAAACCATATACCATTCGGATCATACACTGTCTTGCCGTCTACAAAGCCTGGACAGTGAAGCAACTGGACATCTCTAATGCCTTTCTCCATGGCACTATCAAGGATAGGCTCTACATTTTTCAACCACTAGGTTTTATTGACCCACTCATCCCCCACCATGTTTGTCGTCTCTAGAAGACTCTATATGGTCTCAAACAAGCCCCTGCCAATGGTACGCACGGCTATCATCCTACCTCATCAATCTTAGGTTTCGAGCCTGTCCTGCTAACATCTCTCTCTTCCTCCATCAGATATGCTCTCAGGTCACTATCCTTATGGTTTATGTTGATGACATTCTCATCACTAGCACCTACCCCACCATCATTGATCACCTCATTGCCCTCCTGAGTATTGCCTTTGCCGTCAAAGACCTGGGTCTTCTCCACTTCTTCATCGGTATTGAATTTACTTCAACTTTGGATGGTCTATTTCTCTCTCATGCCCATTACATTTGAAACATCCTCCTCAGAGCCAACATGAGCGATTACAAACACACTCCCACACCTACCAGCTAGAAACCCCCACCCACCTTCCCCACCAACCCACCTTTCTCCAATCATTCCCACTACAGGAGCATTGTTGGAGCCCTTCAGTATCTCACTAATACCCGCATTGACAATATTGCTTACTTAGTGAACTATGTGTGCCAACACATGCATCAACCCTCCATAATTCACTATATGGTTGTTAAATGGATTCTCCGTTACCTTCATGGCATCCTCTCTCATGTCATTCTCATTTGCCTAGGTCCCTTCACTTTCACTGCATACTTAGACTATGAACCGCCTTGATTGTCTGTCCATCCCCGGGTATTGCCTCTTTCTTGGTCCCAACCCTATTATCTAGAAATCCAAAAAAGTAGGACATGGTTGCTCGATCCTCTACTGAAGCTGAGTATCGGGCCCTCTCCTTCACCGCTACAGAGATAGTCTGGGTATCCATTATATATACACTAGACTCTAGAGGCTTCTATTAAAGTCTATATATTGTAACCTCTTTGTCATTATATATACTCAACAATTCCTTTCAGTTTTTAGTCTAGTTATATTATCTCAAGGATCCTAGACCTTGAGCACTAAATCAGACAAAAGATGAATCGGAAGCACACCTAAAAAACGTAGTGTGCGTATAACTCACTGGGTTTGCTGCTCATAACAAAAGTAACAATTGTTCATGAATCAAGTTTGGAACTAAAAGTAATTCAATGAAAACAAAGGGTTGCGAAATAAGTAGAAAAGTTCATAATTCAAACTATCGGGGACTTTTAAGTAATTTTTCCGAGCAATTAACTTAAGTGCTGGGAATTAAAAAAAAATATTTATTTTTTTTATAGATTCAAAAGCTGCTTGAGTGGAAAACTTATCTCTATCTATTTCCGACTTCCAGCAAACATGACTTCCAGGAACAACAAAACATTCATACCTTCTACTCCCCTTGCCAACTCCCACTCTCATTGATGTAGGACTTTCTGGGGTTCATCCCAACCAAACACCACAAAAATTATAAACTAATTAATGCTCTAGGCCTCTTAAAGTATTTGAGAAAAGCTCTACTATAAGCATCAAACATTATAGCTAGTGGTACCATGGAGCATCCAACCTAATCCCACACTCAATTTGACAAGGTGCATCTACTCTTGGACTTCCCTTCTCCTGCGAGGCTAAAAGTTAATGCGTTTTTGAAATTAAGAGCATGGCTATCATCCTTGCTCCTTATCAAATAAGGTGGAAACCCTAATATCTTCATTGCCAACTTAGCTGACCAATTAGATTAGAGTCTCATATATATCTTATTAAGCAGACCACCTCTTTTATTTAATTTAATTTGGTAGGGTGCACATGCTCCTCCACCGACCAAAAATAAGATAGAGAGAGAGAGATGGTTGGAAGTAGTTGAGATCGGATCTTCATTTTGGTGGCCGAGTGCCGACCTTGTCCTTCTTAACATGTGTCTAGCAACACTAGCTCATGAAACCCAGGCCTTATCATTTGTTCATTAATATTTATTACTCTTAACTTTAACCATTTGTAAAGCAATGCAAATTTAATGCATTACTAATTTTTACTATACCAATGTTTAGCCTAAAATCGTCTTCCAGTTCCTAACCATGCATATCTTTCCGTTTGGAACAATTCCTTAATTTTCTCCTCATATATTTACTCTAATTTATTAAGTTTATAAGATAGTCCAAGTTTTAAGTAGTTATTGTTAGTCACTAGCTCCCGAGGGGTGTTTGTTTGTCACTAGCTCCCGAGGGGTGAACAGTTTTAGTTGTTCAGATCTTTGAGGAAAGGATATAGTTCAGTGGGGCTAAAACCGAGGTGCTGAACAAGTAGCTCGCCCACACTTGCCGAGGTAATATCAAGAGCTCCTCGGATAGATAAGCCGAGGAGAATAACTTGACTGAAAAACAAATGTAAAAGCACACAGCAATATACGTGGAAACCCTACCAAACGAGGGGAAAACCACGGGGCACCAGGCAGACAAATAATCCACTAAAAACTATCAAGCAAGATACAGCAATGACTCTCTTGAGTTGATGCCCAAACTCAAGATTACAACTAAGGACAGGAAGTAGAAAATTAGATCAACAAATGAACAAACTTAAGATTCAAGCTTAAGCAAACAAATACTCTAACCGCAGTTGAGTATCACTGTCCTTTGTCTCCAAACAGGTGAAAGTCTCCACAGATGCTTCCTCCTTCTTCTTCCTCCTTCTTCTCCTTGCTTGATCTCTCTCACGGTGTGCCTTTTTTTTGGATATTCTCTAGTTTTTCATATATATCTCTCTCACCAGGAAATATTCATCTCTTTTATACTTCCATGGTGAGAATCCCTAAGCACCTTTTTGCCTGTGACTTGTGCAGCACACTTGTTGTCACTTCACTGTGTCTGCCATACCTGTTGCAGTTCCAAAGCACCTTTTTGCTCTGACACCGCCTTTCCACCACTGGGATTGGTGCCACGTGTACTTCCTGAAGAGACCATGAGTTCACTCTCGAACCCTTTTCCGAGCTCCTAGCTCTTCGGTAACATAAGCTTGATTTGCCGAGCTGATGCTTCAGGCTTGGACTGCAACTCTTCGGCTGCTTTATCTCTTCTGCAGCTAGTTGGTCTTGGACACTCAAACCCAACAGTTATGGTGTCAGGACAATTTTATGCATGATAAATAAAATAGATTGTCACTGCAAAATAAAATAATCATAGGAATCAGAAACTAGACTTACAAATTAATATTTTTTTTCATATTTTTCTTTGAAAAATAAATGAGGATAATAATAAGATTTATAAAATAAAATCAACAAATAATTCTATAGAAACCAAGATATTATTGTTGTCCTAAAGAGTATTCTTGTCTTTCGTCCAAGGGTTCTGTCAGAAAATACTTTCTAAAAATTTAGTCGGTGTAGTCTTCTCTAAAAACACGACAGAGAGAGATATGATAAGTTGTTTTGTACCGTGGCACCAAGTAGTAACGTCAAAAAGAAAAACAGGAGAAGGTCTTCATAATTTAAGAGAAACACGAGAGTTTTCTAAGTCTCACACTTATTTCATAAACCCTCATCCAACCTTTTCTAGTATTAAAAAAAAAAACTAGCCATTTTGGGAGAATAATGGTTACACCGATATGGAAACCAGTATACACCAATAAAACAATTGACATAAAATCTAAAAATGGTCAAATTGATAATTAAGATAAATAAATAATAAATTAAATAAGACAATAGATTAAATTTTTTATTTTTTTATTTTAAAAAATATTTAAAATTCCAACAATCCACCACAAAACTCAAAACTTAAATTAATCATAAAACTGTTATAAAAACTATAGAAAATAGTAATGAAAAGAGAGACAAAAAAGAGAGCAAGACAAAGAAAATAGAGGAAGTTCTCTTCTTCTTGTTGTTGTTCTTATTGTTATCATTCTCATTAGATACAATCACATATATATAGTTACAATAAAGAATGAAAAACAACCTTCTTGGCAAATGAAACGATAAAAAAGGGGAGTTAAGAAATAAAGGGGTAAGGGTAATATAATGGACATTCACTCCAATAAAATATTTCATAACACTCCCCCTTGAATGTCCATTGTATAGGAATCTACCTCGTTAAAACCTTACTAGGAAAAAAACCCAGTGGGAGGAAAAAGAGTACAGCTTTCCTAATATACGCTTCCTGTGGTGCCTCATTAAAACCTTGTTAGGAAAACCCAGAGGGACAAAACCATGACGAAGGAAAAAAAGTACAACGTGTAAATGACTCCCCCTTAAGAGGACATTATTGAACATCCCTGAGGGGACGCATCCCAATCTTGCGACAAATTTCTCAAAAGTTGAAGTGGGTAAAAACCTTAGTGAATAAATTTGCAGGATTTTCACTGGATTGTATTTTCTGAACATTAATATCACCATTTTTCTCAAGATCATGTGTGAAAAATAACTTTGTTGATATATGTTTTGTTTTGTCGCCTTTGATGTATCCTCCTTTCAATTGAGCTATACAAGTTGCATTGTCTTGGTACAATATTGTTGGTGTATCCTTCTGGGACAACAAGCCACAAGTTTCTTGAATATGGTGTGTCATTGATCTTAACCAAACACATTCACGACTTGCTTCATGAATTGCAAGTATTTCTGCATGATTCGAAGAAGTAGCAACTATGGTTTGCTTCATAGAACGCCAAGATATGGCAGTTCCCCCATGTGTAAACACATAACCAGTTTGTGATCGGGCTTTGTACAGGTCAGATAAATAACCTGCATCTGCATATCTAATCAATTGCCCTTCTAAATCACGTGTATAAAATAAACTCATATCAATTGTTCCTCGAAGATAGCGGAGTATATGTTTAATACCATTCCAATGTCTCCGTGTTGGTGCAGAACTATATCTTGATAATAAATTTATAGCAAAAGCTATATCTGGCCGAGTGCAGTTAGCAAGATACATCAAGGGACCAATTGCACTGAGATATGGCACTTCTGGACCAAGTAACTCTTTGTTATCTTCTCAAGGTCAGAAAGAGTCTTTCTGAATATTAAGGGAACGAACAACCATAGGGCTTGTTAATGGATATGCTTTATCTATATTAAATCGCTGCAAAACCCAATCTGTATATGTTGATTGGTGGATAAAAATACCACCCTCTAAGTGTTCGAATTGCAGGCTGAGACAAAAATTTTGTTCTCCCTCGATATTTCATTTCAAATTCCTTTTTCAAATAATCAATGGTATTTGGAAGCTCTTTAGGAGTTCCAATTATATTTAAATCATCAACATATACCCCAATTATCATGAATCCCTTTTCGGATTTCTTTGTGAACACACATCGGAAAATAGGGTCATTCTTATACCCTTCCTTTAACAAATATTCATTGAGGCGATGATACCACATACGCCCAAATTGTTTCAAACTATATAAAGATCTTTGTCCCGGGATTTTGAATTACATGCTTTAGGCATCTTAAGTCCTTATGGGACTTTCATGTATATATTATGATCCAGCTGGTCATATAAGTATGCAGTAACAACATCCATTAACTGCATTTGTAACTTTTCATGCACTGCAAGGCTAATTAGATAACGAAACGTGATCGTATCCATTACAGGGGAGTACGTTTCTTCATAATCAATACCAGGTCTTTGCGAAAACCCTTGTGCAACTAGTCTTGCTTTATATCTAACAATTTCATTTTTCTCGTTTCATTTTCGCACAAATACCCATTTGTATCCAATAGGTTTAACATCTTCAAGTGTTTTAGTTATGGATCCAAAACCTGCTCGTTTCATGAGACAGTTTAACTCTGCCTGGATTACATTTTTCCATTCTGGCCAATCTTTTCTTTTTCGACAATCCTCAATAGATTTAGGATTAGAATCTTCATTTTCTTTCAAAAAGATCAACTACTACATTATACGCAAAGATATTATCAACAATTGTTTCTTTTCTGTCCCATTTTTTTTTTCTATTTGAGACATAATTTATAGAATTTTCATGATTATCCTCATCAATTTCAGGATCTTGAACTTCTTCTGGAAGTTTGCTATCATTTATTTCAATGCTAATTTTCTCCCCCTTTTCTTTATGATAATTTGTTCCCATTTTCTTTCTAGGATTTTTATCTTTTGAACCAGCTGGTCTTTCATGCTTCAAGCGTACTTTAGATTCATTTGTTATAGAAGGTTCTTTTGGGACATGGATTCTAATAGGGGCATTTTCCGCGGGTACATGTGATTTTGTTATCCTTTTTGGATCAGAGAATACATCTGGTAGTTGATCTGTAACTCGTTGTAAATGAATTATTCGTTGAACTTCCAGTTCACATTGTTTTCTCCGAGGATCAAGATGATTTAAACTCTGAGCATTCCACGTAATTTCCTTTTCCAACATTTTCATTTTTCCATTTTCTCCCCCTAATGTTGGAAAATTTATCTCATCCAAATGACAGTCGACAAATCGAGCCGTGAAAACATCTTTTGTCAATGGCTCAAGATATTTAATAATAGAAGGGGATTCATATCCAACATATATCCCCAATCTTCTTTGAGGACCCATTTTAGTCCTTTGTGGGGGAGTAATTGGGACGTATACTCCACACTCAAAAATTCTCAAATGAGATATATTTGGTTCTTGCCCAGAAACCAATTGAAGCAAGAAGAATTTTTTATTACTTGTTGGCCTTATGCGCACAAGTGTTGCGGCATGTCAAATTGTGTGTCCCCAAGCATATACCGGAAGTTTTATTTTCATTAACAACAACCTAGCAATTAATTGGAGCCGCTTTATAAATGATTCTGCCAAGCCATTTTGTGTATGAACATGAGCAATAGGATGTTCAACTTTTATTCCAATGGACATGCAGTAATTATCAAATGCTTGGGATGTAAATTCACTAGCATTATCAAGCTGTATTGTCTTAATGGCATGATCAAGAAAATGTGCTCGTAATCGAATAATTTGAGCCAACAACCTCGAAACTGCAAGATTTCGAGTTGACAATAAGCAAACATGAGACCATCTTGTTGATGTGTAAATTAATACCATAAAATACTTAAATGTCCCATGTTGTGGATGAATTGGTCCACATATATCACCATGAATTCTCTCTAAAAACATAGGAGATTCAGTCCCAATTTTATTTGGTGATGGCCGGATAATCAATTTACCTTGAGAGCATGATGGACATGAAAATTCATTAATTGATTGAAGAATCTTCAGGTTCTTCAATGGATGCCCATATAAGTTTTCAATTATTTTGTTCATCATAATTGATCCAGGATGTCCTAACCGATCATGCCATAGGATAAATTCATTTGAGTCAGTAAACTTTTGGTTTACGATAGCATTTGCCTTCGAATATATGTATAATAAATTCTAGATGAGAATGCGGGCAATTTCTCCAATACTTGCTTATTACCCGAAGTAATAACAGTAATATGTAAATATTCTTTGTTTACCACATTCGACGTTTCTATATGATACCCATTGAGACGTACATCTTTAAAACTCAATAAGTTTTGGTGGGACTTTAGAGCATATAGTGCATCAGTTATAATAAATTTGTTTCTCCAGGAAACAATATATTTGCTCTTCAGGAGCTTCAATCAAATTTATAATTCCCAATATTGTATTGACACTGGTTTACCCATTATTAATGGGGAAAACATTTCTTGCTCTTAAATATCGAATATGTTGTTGCACTATCAACAAGGCATACATCCTCATCTTTTATGTTAAATCTAACCATGGACTTGGCAATATCCATATATTCTGCAATATAAAGTACACATGAAAATTTTCTTAATAAAAGAAGCTTCTGGTTCTTTAATGGATACCCCCATGAATTTTCAATAATTCTTCTCTTTTATTGGTGCTTGATAAAGGAGTTTTGGTGTACACAGGTACATGATTTGTGCCATTTTACTCCATATCGATATTCATTCTAGCGAATATCTCTAAAATTGAGTAAGTTTCGTTGTAATCTGCTAGAAAACAACGCATCACTAATAATACAAAGAAGAAAAAACAAGCAATCAAATCAAAGCCAAGGTTCTCAACCCACTTCCATCATAAATAAATTCTATTATCAATCCTAATCTAATCTAACAGATCACAACAACAAGAGATCTAAAACCATCTTCATCAGATAATTTAGCCCTAATCCTAGCAAAAGTTTCAACTAAGACAAATTAGAATGAAGATCAATCAAGGCCTCACCTTGATAGCCTACTTCTCAAAATCTGGTCCACGGAGGGAAGATTTGAGAGAGGAGAAAGAACAAGGAATATTAGGGTTACATATGAGAGCGGCGGCATGGGGGAATAAATAATGAGATTATAATTGTTTTAAGATAAGATCTTGACCCAATCGTTAATTAAGATAAATATTAGCCCAATTTACTCTTTAGTCCCAATTTTTTTTTATATATTTATATATAGCCTATTAAGCGTATTATTACAGTGATGCTATCACTGTCTTGTGTGTATTCCTACCTTTCATGCAAGGATTTTGTCATAAAATACTCCCAAAGATTCGACCTGTGTAGTCTCTCCTAAGAGCACAACTTGTCAAGATCTGATGGAGCATTTTGTATAGTGGTACCAAAGTCGTAAAGTAAAAAACCAAAAAAAAAAGAAGAAATAAAAAAAGAGGAGATCTTTGTAGTTTTAGAGATGGGTGAGGGTTTTCTCAAATCTCACTCTTGTATTTCAAACTATAATCCGACATTCTCTATATAGTATTCAAAACTAGAAATTTTGGAAGAATAATCAATATGAAAAGCCTTTATACACTGATAAAATAATTGTCCTAAAATTCAAAAACAATTAAATAAATAAATAAAAGAAATGGATAACAAATTAAATTAGATAATTAATCAAAATTTTGAGTTCTATTTTATAAACATTTAAAATTCCAGTGGATTAATTTTACTCTAGAGCATAAGGTAATTAGAAGAGTCTTAATAAATTATGTATGTTTAATTAATTCTCAAATTTTGTTTTTACTAAAAAGATGATGAACAAAATCTTTAATGTAATTTTTTTTCTATAGATAACCAATCCATTCATCCTATCACCAAGTTCAGGGTGTTAAACTAAAAAAAAACATACAAAGAAATTAGAAAATAAAAAAGCAGAAGGGGAAGGAATATAAAAATACACAGTAGAATAAAAGATTTGAAGATATAATTAAATAAAAAATTAGACAAGCATCCGTAAATCACTATTAAGTGTTCCCTCCCCATATAAACTACATTTGGTTTTGTTGATACCGAATTACTGAATTTCTGTCAACATTAATATATATGTAAAAGTAAAATAATTATTAAACTATTTATGCATGTAGTCTGACATCAGCTAGATATGGTTATG
Organism: Dioscorea zingiberensis; assembly: GCA_026586065.1. Lineage (NCBI taxonomy): Eukaryota > Viridiplantae > Streptophyta > Magnoliopsida > Dioscoreales > Dioscoreaceae > Dioscorea > Dioscorea zingiberensis. The sequence continues at coordinate 27,645,138 of CM048822.1, read as the reverse complement.
AAAATAAATAATGGTTATGTATTTGGTGTTATTATGGATGCACCTTAAGAAAGGGCAATTGACACTTATCACTTATATACACTGTTCTAAAAAACGGCCTCCCAGGCCGCCTAGGCGGCGCCTAGGTGCTGGGCGGAGGGGGAGCGTCCCGATTTTCACCAAATCAGTGACTCTGGGCGGCCGCCGCCTAGGCGGGCTGGGCGGCCGCCAAGGCGCTGGGGCGGGCTGGCTCTAGGGTAAGTACTCATTTAATTTGGTTATGCACTTATACAAACTAGTAAGTACTCATTTAATTTGGTTATGCACTCATACAAACTAGTAAGTATCAATATAGTTTGTCAATTGATTTTTTTTTTTTTTAAATGTAGATACATACAAAGAAAAGGAATAGACTAGATACAACAAGGTTACACAATCTAGTGTATGTCCAATTCAATGCAAGGATTATGAATAAGAAAAGAAGAGAGGAGAAGAATGTGGATGTATTACTTGCTAGTGAAGCATCTATGGCACAAGGATGGATTGTTGATGGTGGTGATGAAGATGAGTTGGATCTTACGAGTGATGGAGATGATATGGGAGTGGATAGTAGCCAAGTTTCTAGGAGATGTTCTAGATTTCAAGAAATTAGAGAACTTCATGAGGATGATTTTATATCGGATGAAGAGGAAGAGGATGTAATGGACTTTGAGTTCGAGTCCGACACGAAAGAAGTGCTAGAGGGATGTGGAGAAGAAGATTTTGAGGCATAGCCCCATAGGCTTCCAAGAATCTACTTTGTTTATTTCATATTGATTTTTTATTTCTAAATTTCCAAGAACATTGTTGTTGAACATTTTATTTATTTTTGAAGTAATTTTTGCTATTTTGGAACATTAAAATGCTTTTTATAAGTCTATTATATATTTATTTGTTATTACAAATAATAAAAATATATTAAAAAATAAAAACCGCCTAGGTGCTGCCTAGGCGTCCGATTAATCGTCTGGGCGCTGGGCGGTGGTTGTCCGCCTAGGGAGCGCCCAGCGTTTTTTAGAACCTTGCTTATATATGGAGGACAGATAATACAGGTTTGTCAAATTGGGTGGTTGACAGGTTGGATAAAAGAGGTCAACCAGCTCCACTTGCTTTGTTTGTTGCTGCTTGTGTTGGACAAAGGTGTTTCCTCTCCTTTTGATCCATGGGATGGTGTTTTTTTTTTTTTAAGAAAAATTAAATAAACCACATTCATTAGTTATTTCAAGGTTATAGAGCGCTCATAGCTAAGCCCAGTATTACAAAAGGGGTCATAAGGTTATATTCTTCCCTCAAGTTTCCTTCATATGGGTCAACATGACACCTCCTCTTCCTCGAAGTTTGATCCTTGGGGTCTTTGCACCCGTTACTCTCTAGTGAAGGCGAAGCTGTGTTTGACGAGGTTGTGCATCTCCTAAAGCTGCTGCTTTTTGGTAGGGTGCACTGTGTTAAACTGGGATAGGAAAAGGAAGCTCATATGACCGATTAGTTTCGTGCAAACATGATGTTTATCGTTGAAGCATCTCTTATTCCTTTCTAGCCATAAGGTCGGGTGATGACCATCATGAGTAGGTTTTAGCTCGTACAGAGTTCCTTCTCCACTTGTTTCGAGGTAGGTGATCTACCCCACAGATCTTGTATCGTGGTTGATGGGATCATGTTCATGAGGAGTCTTCCTTAGTGGGCCTATATATCAACTGAGTACTGGCATCGGAGAATTAAGTGTTCAATAGTCTCCTCTTTCATGTCACACAGGTAGCAGTGTATCCTTTCGCCCTTCTAATTCCTTTTTACAAGGTTTTGTAAAGTAGAGAGCTTGTCATCACAAGCCAACTAGGGGCAATCTTGTATCCAAAATGATGTATGGAGCGGGGTTCTCATCTCGCCATCTATTTTGAAATGGTACAGGGACTTGACCGTAAATTTCTATTTGGAGTTAATCTCCATTTTCTACTGTCCACCTGATCGGTTCCTTCGTGGGTGAGGTGATCGTGAAGTCTATGCACCACCTCTTCGGCCCCTCGTGCTAAGGGGCTCAATTTGAGTAGCGACACACCCTTTGTTGAAGCTGTCGTGCATCTTGGATCGTGAGCTCCACCATTATCACCAGTGTTTGGAGTTCCAGGAAAAAGCACTACATGGGCTATATCCGTCAAGCTAGTAGTTTCTCTCATCCCAAGCAAGATGATCATGTTTGTCATAATAAAATCACTTTGCTCCCCGACTCCTTTCCAAAAAGTTGGTGTCGTGTTGTACGGGTTCAATTGTGCATTCCGGAAATAATCATGTATGGGATGGTTATATACTTGGTCCTGTAAGAATTCCAAATTACCAAGAGGTCTCTGGTTCGATTCGCGGGTGATGGCACATTTCTGGGAGTGTGAGTAGTGATTGTGGAGGGTGGTTCCAGTGCACACGTATGCATGGACCCCGCCCTCATGTCTGCTCTGTCGAGGCTTGTGTACGTCCTTGGTTCCTTAGCGGCTTGCCGCTCATATTATAAAAAAAAAACATGTTTATTTTGGCATGGTTTAAATATGATGTTGTATTTTGGTTTTCAATCTAAATAGTATTAGTTATCCAATGTGGCAAAACCACATCATCTATGATGTTTCATTAAAATATTATGTTTATAAAAAATTATTTTTAAATTGTTTTATGATATGGCATTAGATGGTGGATGATATTAGCCGGCCATGCCACGTGCTTTATGTGACATTACTAAACGCTAATTAGAAAACGAAAGTACAAACCCTGTGTTCCACCTATGTTTTATGTCCAACTTAAATGAACAAATTTTGCTCTAATGCACAGGAATCACGTTGAACATTTAAAAAAATACAGAAATGAAAATAAGTAATACTTAAAATTACATTGAGTAAAAGTTGATTTAATATTTTTGAAATCCATCCAAGCTCAGGTTTTCAACTTACCCCATCCATCCATTCAAGTGTAAGTCAAAATTTAATTATGGATTTCTAGAAAAGTTGTAAAAATAATTGGGTTTGGACCATAAAAATTCTTCAGTCAAGTTGATGAAATTTTAACTTAATTAATATCAATTCAATTAAATAAATATTTTGAAAATAGTTGTTATAAATATTAATTAAAAAAACTTCCTGCAAAAAGTTTGTACATTCCAAATTACTCAATTGGTTGAAGAAATTGTAAAAAATGGACATAAACCAGTTTATTTGACATTATTGTCCAACCAAATAAAACAAACACCTACCAATGACCCAAGCTATATTGATATTTGAGTCTCTTGTTAAGATGGAGGATTCTCCTATAGGTAACTCATGATCGAATCTCCACTCTTGTAAGATGGTCAGGTTGTGGTCTTGTTCTCCTATGAACTAATCCATGGTTGAGCTATAACGCCTGTAATCAGGCATGGTGCTGTTCTCTTGTAGACTAATCAATAATCGAGTAGTTACGTCTGCACACATCCTTGACTTACCTTCGGGGACAGGGACGATTGTTGCCTTTTAAAAAAAATAAAATTAAAAAAAAAAAAATAAAATAAAACAAACACGTAGGTTTAATCAGGTTGAGGAAGCAAGTCCTTGGATTCCTTGGTTCATCACCAAAGCATATCATAGGAAAAGGTATGGCCCAATAATTAAAGCCGAGTGTTATTAACCCTTCTTTTGTGCTCTCACAATCACAGACTTAACCCCAACGCAAAGGCAAACTATTTCAATCCCCAAGTCTACATATTAAAAAAGTTGCGAACATCATCACGTTTCTTCTTCCAAATGTAGTCTTTCTCAGAGCATGAATTCATCCCACAACTTGCCATTCATTACATTATGACTTTAGTTTTTTGTTTGATTTTATTAATGAGATAGCTAAGAGCTGGCTGATGAAAGACTACCCACTTGGTTTGCTTGGATTTTCCTTTTTCTGTTTTTTTCCTACACTTTTTTTTAAAAAAAATTATATATATGATAAGTTTTATTATACTTCACAAACTTTTTAATGCATGTATTGCCACCGGTACTGCTTCATTCCTGCTTTGTATTAATTAAGAATTATAAGAATATGGTTGTTTCTTTCCAAGCACAGCTTTTTTTTTTTCCAAGCAAGGGTGCTGCTGGATTAGGTGGTTCCTTTGTCACCATACTATGTACACAATGCTTGCCAGCTCATTCAGGTCCATGCATGCTCTCCACTTAATCTTCCTCATTGGAAATAATAATAATAATAAATAATAATATTGTATAAGAAGTAATTTACAGAGTAGAATAGAAATTTTATGTTCAAACTTTTTCCTTAAATGAAAATTGCCATCCATTGAATGAGTTTGGGACTGGTTGGAACCAAGCAACTCAAGCTTCTCAAACTCATTAATGCCCAACCTCTAGAAAGTCTAAACTGGTTAAGGAAGGAACTGGAAATGTCCAGGAGTTCATTGTGGTGTTTATATGTGTTTGGGCCCCACAAAGATCTTGTTAATCCAATACCGGCCTGTTGCAACTCCGTATCATGTCATGTGGTAGGCCTCTTAGACTGATATTAACTTGCCCAGCAAGCATCCTTCGTCTCCCCCCCTCCGAATATCTAATTTAACATTCTCATAAATTGCAATTTTGATAATTAAAATATATCGCAAAAGTAAACATTTTGATTTTATAAAAATTAGGAGTGACGTGGTTAGCACCATTATTCCGTTTGGTGGTGCTTTTCATTGTTTTCTCTTATATAAAATATTATATAATAATGCAAGCCGTGAAACCAAATCCGGATGATTTGTGTTTTTTTTTTTTTTTAAATGCAACTTAATCTCGGAAAATCAAATTGGAAACAGCTGCGAAAAAAATCAAAGAAAGAAAAAGAAGAAATAAAAATTAATTTAGAACCGTAACTAGTCTATCCTTATCTCGTCATCCCATAGGTCCTCCACCACCGGCCTCTGGTGCGGCGGCGGCGGCGGCGAGGTTCCAACGCTCCATGGGAGTGCACTCGGCCTTATGCGCGAGCTTCCAGTGGAGAGCCTGGCACGCGCGCGAGCAGTAGTTGACAGCCCCGCACACGCTGCAACGCCTGAACTCATGGCGCCTCGTCTCGGGGCGCCCGCATCCCACATGCGAGCACATCCTGATACCCTCGTCCAAGCCCTTGGCCCCGAACCACTCCACCATGAACCGATTGGCCCCGTGCACCTCCCTCTCTTCCACCGCCCACCCGAAATCACTCAAGAGAGGGCAACCACCGCCCCCGGCCGTCACCATCGCCGAGGCCTCCACCATCGGCACCTTGGCGGCGGAGGCCAGCTCTCGGAGGTTTGCTTGGATCAAGAAGCGCCGCCCCTCGGTGACTTTGCGGCGCACCCCATAGCCGTCCTGCAGGCAGTGCCCGAGCTCGCGCAGCGCGTCGATGTGGCCCAGGAACGCTGCGCGTGCGCACAAGGCCACGCCTCCGCGGAGGTCC